>CM053789.1:70522046-70774546 GCA_028749045.1 Cupressus sempervirens | reverse complement strand
TTTTTCTTATGTGCTCTCCTTAAAGTTTCCTTGTGGTTGAGCATCAATAAAATCAGGTTGCATGACATTGTAGGTCTCCGTGTTAGCTATATAACCATATAATTTATTTTTTATTTGAACTATTTCAAGCCTTTCAACTATAATTTATTTTGAATGTATGTCCATTTTCTGTTAAAAACCAATGTGTACTAATTGGGCTGTAGATTTTAGCTCATTCATCAAATTTTGCAACAACTTATTTTTTAGAAACTAGACTATATTCTACACACTTTGAAAAAAAAAAGTTTTGATTTTAGATTAGTTTTTAATCATTTCTAGGGGGAGCACATAGATATTTCACATTTTTGGGATGTGTCCAATTAAAAAATTCATTAAAAAAATACATATTATAAAATTACCTAAAAAATCTAGGATAAAGTACATAATGCTAGGTAACTTTTGACCAGAGTGATTAAAGAATTTCAAAAAAAAAGTTAAAACTTTAGGGGGCCCACACTTTATATTGTGTTATGTTTTTTCTGAATACACAATACCACTTTGTGTGACCCCCTTTTTTGAGGACCTAAAAATAAAGAATTTTGAAAAAAAAATAGTAGTTTAGAAACTAGATTCAAAGGACTACTAATTTTTTTTGTCATATCTTAAAATTTTGAGTGTAACTATCTTCAAATTCTTGTCAAAGTTCAGAAATCATTGCACAAACTACACTCTTTCTCTTGCACATGTTATCACTACAATCAAAGAAATTCTTTAAGTAATTTTTTTTTTACTCTTGGTTGTAAGCACTATAGGTAAGAAACCCCACTAATTCACCAAGGGTTAAAGTTAGCAATTTTCAATTAAGAACAATAGTAAAGAGTGACCTTGTGGAGACTTGAACCCTAGTTGTAGGCACACCAGTAGCACTATTAAATAGTCTCACCTCTATTATAAATCACTGAAATAAAACTAAAAACATAGTGCATATAACCCATTTTCATTTATTGTTAATTGTCTATCTATGTGTGGGAAATTTGAAAATAAAAATTTTCATCACCACCCACTTATATGAAGCTTGAAGTAATCACACTACAAAAATAAACTTCTATAGTTTAGAAGACATAGGTATCCTCGTGAGATGGTCGTACAAAGAACATAGCTCCAAATTGCGTAGATCCAGCCTGTGCAAATGTAAAAACCTACATAATTTATTAATTTTGTTTGAGCAAAATCAATATTTTTGAAAAGGCTTTATAATCTTTGACAAAATGAAATATGTAGGTGTAAAGATAAACACCTCAACCTACAAAGATGAACATCCGTTGTGCTAGTAAAAACATTAGGTGCTTTGAACCAATATGTGAAATCTCTTTTGATAGAATTTGCATATACAAACTAGATGGATAGACAAGGCACATCAATTATTTAACAGAATGACTCCAAGAAATATACTCTCATTAGATTCTTAAATGGTGATGTATCAAAATAATGCTTATTTTGAACTATACAATATAATATCATAGAGGTTGAGGCATTTATTTTTGGATGCAACTATCCTCCCTACAAATTGCACCATTGACTAAATTTCAAAAAATGAAAACACAATGATTTTTTTTGAAATTTTCAGCATTTGATCTTCATGATCACTATGTTTTCATGAATTTGAAAAAGAATCATATTTGAGTTTATTTTGTCTTTGGTGCATTTGTCTAGAGATTAGCATGCCTTTATTTTTTATGCTCTAGAATTCTGTTGAAATAACATGTGTAGAAGACTCTAGGATATTCTTCCCTCCTTCATTGTAGCCTTTGTAAAAAATGAACAACTATCCAGAAGTCTATAGGGATATTAAAAATAGAGTGATCTCCTCTATGTTGTGTATGGAAGAAAATAATAGTGTTCTATATAATGAAAATCTTATTTCCATATGTCGACATGCTGCAATGTTTTAAGTTTGATTTTTTAGCAAGAACATCTAGTTGTTTCTTCTTATCATTGTAGTTGTTGTTGATGAAATCATACACTCTTGGTTTAACATTTTTATATTTGTTAAATGAGGGAGAGATGATAGAAGCACATGAATCCACTAATTCAAAAAAATCAATGATTATGCTATGATAGGAACACATATTTGATATGCCTCATAAAGGTTTGAATAGAAAATAGAGCTTGAAAAAGGGTCTGCAAAGTTAGGTTGCTACCAATCAGTGCATCCCTTCTTGAAAAATTATTTGATGACAAATGAGAGAGATCGATGGATTAATTTTTGATATTCTATTAACTAAAATATCCCAATTACATTAAAAACTTGAACATCTTGATTTCTTAATTTTATATATGTTTGTTAGAGAGATAATATTTTGACAATTTGTTGGCTAACAATTTATTCTCCTATTATATTTGATAATCTTGAGTCTTCGATACCCAATGTTTGGAGAAACAAAAGGATATTTACCAACAAAAGGGTCAGTGTATGTATTCTATCATAACCCTTTGAATTGATTAGGTATAGCTCCCTATGATTCTTGCAATAATATGCAATGAATATGTCTTTATGTGATCAAAAAATCTTAATATTATAAGCTCTTAACCTAAGAGCAGCAAAGGATAACCAAGCTGTTTGTAGACACAAACAACTTAGGAAAGATTTATATGAATAACCTATCACACTCAATAGAATGATTTCAATAGATTAACTTGATATTTTCTAACTTCTAATTCTATTCTAAATGCAAATTACTCATCTAAATGCAGAAGTAGGAAAGAAAGTATTATACATATGAGGACAAGTGAAATTTATTTGACTATTAGCCTTGATTGAAATGGAATTCAAAAAGTATCCAATAGATTCACATACATTATCCTTTAATTCCCAATAAAATGCCTAACATGTATGAAAATTATCAAGAGAAGAAACAAAACCATTTATGAAGTAGCAAATGGAATTACGGTACTATAAATATCAAAATGAAGTGGAATCTATTTGATTATTTATAGGATCATACACAATTGTCTTTCAACTCTAGTTGCAAAACTATCTAATGGATGGGCTACAAAACATTAAAAGAAAATAGTGTAAATAGAATTATAGAACCATTCCCTCTAAAGTTTGACGACCCTTGTATTATCAAATGAGGTTAACTTTATAGTTTGTTGTGATCCTCTTCTAATTGTGGTAGAGCAACAGTCATATTATAGAAAAGAATAAAATATAAAATTATCATGATATGAGTACTTGATATCTCTTCTACTGACAAACCATAATATTCTTGAAAATACCCCATGACCTTTTAGCTTCTAGCGATCTCACAAATCCTATAGAAACCTTTTAATCTTTCATATTCTACTATTTCATGTCAAATTTTATATTTCATATTCTAATTGTTATTGCCAGTATAAATTTTCATCATTGATCTCACACAATTTGACAATCATGACGAAGCCTTCATTACCTTTGTTATGACTGTGCAACAAAGACTTTCAATGAATGAGGGCCCATAGATCCACATGCCAACAAGTCACTTGCCTACATTATTTAAAGTCTGAGCATCTTCAAAAAGTGAGCAAGCACCTAATGTTGATCTTCCAAGGTCAACCAATCATGTAAGGCCGATCCACTTTTGTCAAGTCAGAGAACCTGACCAATTGTAGCACACCAATTTGGCATCTATTTTGACAATCTTCTTTTGTAGTTTGCAAATTGAATTTGGCCCCATAGCCAAGTGTCTAATTGATACTTTCCTACATTGCCTAAACTTTGAGCATCTTTGAAAAGCGGGAAAGTGATATCTGTAGATATCTTTCTGATCTAGTGGTGAAAGCATCAAAATTTCATTTTGATATTTAAATGGGACCTGATATGACATGGAAGCAATTGGAATTTTCAACTGGCCAATAGCATGCTTTCTTTTGTTCAATTGACTTTTCAACTTTGTTCTTCACCACCTTCAACTTGGTTCTTTCACCATTTCTATATTTTTTAACATCCATTCTATATTGGATCTAATTGATTTCTCCTCTAACTTGTTTTCATAATCTGTATATTAATCTTTAGTCTTAGTCTTCAATGTTCTCCATTAATATTTGCTCCAAATATGCCTATCATTACTTCATTCTA
Source organism: Cupressus sempervirens (assembly GCA_028749045.1). NCBI lineage: Eukaryota > Viridiplantae > Streptophyta > Pinopsida > Cupressales > Cupressaceae > Cupressus > Cupressus sempervirens. The sequence goes on along the minus strand of CM053789.1, from coordinate 70,770,450 downwards.
CTTGCATCAATGCCTTTAATGGAAGATTTGATCATAGATTTAGGGTTTCTTACAAATTTGTAGAAATATTTTCATTAGGGACTACCTCTAGAAATAAATCTTTGTCTTTCACATGATTGGGAACAAGGAACATATGAATCTTTAGAACCTTTAGACCTTCTTCTCATATTGAAAAGAATGAACAACCCTCCGAAAACCCTAATCACCTAGCTTTGGACTAATGCATTGCTCATATGATTCCTGCATATGGCTAAATCAAAGGAATGATGAGAAGAAAGATCATGCTATAGGAAATCTAGACTTAGAGTCAAAAGTTTGACACTTGACTCAATTCAAAACCTTAAGGCAAGAGATATGAACTAAAACTTGGGCAACCGTTGGCTCTGTCTAGGGATTTAAGTGTGTTAATGCTTGAAAGAATCCAAAAAATCTCTAGTTCCACACAAGGGTGACAACTTGGAAACAAAAAGAATAGGGTAAACTAAGAAAGAAACAAGGAACTACCTAAGAAAAAAAAGCAACTAAACTAAGCAAAATGAATGGAAAGGAAAACCTACCTAGCTATCTACTACATAGGGGTTACTTGTTTTCAATTTTGCATTTGATACAACTTGAGGTCCTGCCCATTATAAGAGCATGGTAGGCTTTCTCTAGTTGGATATGAAAATTTGAAAGAATTATATTGATTTGCTTGTGTGATCTGAAAAGGTCCTTTCCACAAAGATTGAAACTTGGAATGAATACCTCTTGACTCATGTCTCTTATCCCATAATAACGCCAAATCATCTTTCATAAAATTTCTAGGCTTTGCCCTTTTATCAAATAATTTATTTATCCTTCCTTGATGTTTAGTAATTTTTTCAACCATCTATTCTCTCTCTTCTTGCTGTTTAGTAAGATATGTCATGCCCAAAAATTTAGGCAGAAACTCTCAATTTTTAAAAATAAATATCCACTAGTTTAAATGCATGGCATCTCATATCCATTCAGTGTGCTGACTCAAACTCCTAGGTGAGCTAGTTTTACATCTTCAAGAAGTTGACCTATCACTATTGGCACTTGATTTTGGTTATTAGCATAACCTATTAGAATTAATTGGAACATAAAAAAAATTCTTCATTAAATCATTTATGTCAAACCATGTATCCTTGAGCATAATCCTAAACCACAATTCGAGCAATCCAACCTATAAAAACCTTTGCACAATAACATAACACTAACTAACCCTAAGATGCTTTTATTGCAAATTAAATAATATTATGATCAAATGTCTTTAATTGAGTCTTCAAAGATAAATTATATTTATAACTTAAATTAAATTGGTCTTAAACTAATACTAAGTAATTACTAATTTATTATCTTTAAAATAACAAAATAATTCCAACATCCAACTTTTAATTACTATCTTACTTTAACTTAACAACAACTAACATACTAATTACAATCTAACACTAAAACATACTAATTAAAATAATCTAATATGAACAAAATAAAATTAAGATTTAATAACATTAGCTAATTAAATCAAATTACAACCAACTTCAATCTCTACTAATCAAGTCCTAACTTAACATTTAATGAGTAACTGAAACTAAATAACATCTAACATTAATGTTCTAACATAAACTCTTAACCTTAAAACATATTAACATATCCTAATTTATTTTACTTTAAGAGATTTTGATTTTCAAAACAAATCTTAACATATAATTATTAATTATAATAATTTAAATTTTACTAAAATAAAAGAATACTAAATTTAACGTACAAGCTAACTTACTAATACTAATCCTAAATTAACATACTAACAACAAAACTAAATTAACTTAATAAAACAAATGATATTAAACACATTAAACTAACCTACAAACTGACCACAACTCTCACCTAAACTCAATTACCATCCTACTAACTCCTACCTCCTCTTACCCTTACTAACATATATCACAAAACAATTAATTAAAAAAAACCATTTAAATTACACCAAGGCTGAAACTAACTAAAAGCAATTAAAACTAACCTATACATCTCCTACCCCACACACTTCCTAACTCCCACTAACTCCCCAGTTGGCCACTTGGCCACACTCTAATCAAAGCTCTCTTGGGTGGTCCCCAAGGCTCCTATGCTGACTAAGCCTACCTTTTGTAGGTCTTGTCTCCCCCTTCTAAGCATGGAAAAATGCCCCCAAGTTAGGCGCTCAACAAGGCTTGGTGGAGAGGTTTAAAACAATTTTGTTTAACACTTGTTTTGCTTGACTTTAGAACTTCCTTCCACCCACTAACATGTCTAATCTCCTCTCATGCAGCCCAAGGGTGATGCAAGAGAGTATGTTGTCAAGAGGGATGAAGCAAGGCTTGTCTAATAACAAGTCTCTTCTATTTAATATGGTAGAAGCATAAAGTTAGTTAGGTGGTAACATAGGATATTTAGGATATTAATAATATTTTAAGGATATTTAGCTCATTTAGGATATTTGTTATGCATTTACTTTTGTCTTTAAAAAAAAAAAATTTACTTCTTATTTTAAGTAAATAATATTTTATAAGTTCCAATAAAGGATATTAGAGGAATCTTTTAGATTCTCTATTGGAAGGAAGTTAATTAACCTTGTTCACATACAAATTCCAGTGAGCATTTTTGCTCTTGGGAGTGTATTTTCTTTTCTTTACAAGTCCATACTTTTTTTTATTGTATGAGTTTTTAGATAGAGTTTATATTTTCAAATTTAAGGGGATGATAATACATTTCTTCTCGGTGTTGGATTTTTGCAACATATCTATATAAAACAAGGGGGAATATTGTTCTTCTCTTTAACGTTGCTTATAATCATTGATTTTAGATATTATTTAAACCCTAATGTAAGATTTTTATATCTCTTAATAATCACAAAAGTAAATTTAAGTTCCAATCACAACATTGAAATTTATTTTACCTATTTAAGGTAACATCAACAAATCCAAATTTTAAGTACATATGCAAAAATTGGGATGAACCATAAATATCATAAGCAAGGATATTACTCAATCATTTTTATTCTTTTATTGACCCCCTGATTCAAAGGCTCCATCGGAAAAGAACCAGGAAGAAAACCTAGCGTCGTTGTCATTACAACAAAGTTTTAAAATACAATTTACATAGGATTCGAATCTCGAAATTACAACAATCCAATTAAATTTCCATCATGACCCTTATCAAGGGATCCATATCATTTTCTGCAATACATTACTAAGATTGTAGAGGGAATGAAATTTGACCAGGTGACAAATAAGCATAACAAGGAGACAAAATCAAACATTCATATTCATACTAGGTTTTCACAACAGGATTCAATATTGAATCGAAACTAGGGAGAAGGTGGATTTTTCCAATAGGAGATGTCAGACACAACACCAAAATAGGTGCCCAATCGGGGCTAAAATCTTAAGAACTTTCGTTCTTCCATTTTTACATGCCAAAACTCATACGTGGTTTGTGCTGATAAGTAGGGGCCCATAACACCCTACCCTCTCTCCCTCTTCTCGTCCTGAGAAGAGACTCTACATTGTTGGAGTCCAACTGAAGACCTTTCCTGAAATTGGCCACTTCTGCCCTATCCGAGGGTGAGTAATACCAAAACACTCATATAAGAAAACTTCAAAATTTAAACAAAACATGAAGGAAAAACATTCAAGAAAGCATGATTTCAATCCTTCCCAAGCATACCCAACATACATACAAGCATACCAAAGAACAACACAATAACATAAGCATGAACCAAGCATGAAACAACATGAGAACCATGAACAACATGAACAAAGGAGATGAAGAACTCCTACCTTCACAAAGAGGTTATGGTAAAATAGACAATTTGAGAAGAGCTTTTCCTTCCTTCCTTCAATCTTCCAAGACTTCTCTCTAAAAGTAGAGATTGGGTAACAACCAAAACTACTCCAAAAAGGGCCTCTAAATAAGATCCAAAATCAACCACCAAAAAGGGCAATAAATTTCCCTAGTCACCTAAAAATCTAGAAGTTTCTAACTCAACCAAACCTAAGGTTAACCTCCAAGTGGAGTTGAGGTTATTCAACTCATAGTAACAACTTTCAATTTTCGCACTAAGGCAAAAATATACTTTTTGAGTGGCCTCAAAAGTCAACAAAGGGGGCTAAGGGGGTGGAAAATGCCCCCAACCCATATCCATACCCCTTGGGTATAAAGATTTTATATTTTAAAGCCTTAGGAATTGATTTGGGACCAAACAAAAGCTAGAAATATTTAGGACCATTGAACAACTCCAAAATGAAAATTAAGCACTAATCTGGATTAGGGGTAACTAAACTCGATTAAAAATAGATTAGAAAAAAAGGTCACTAACTTAGTCTGACTTAGGTCCATAGGTTACACAATTAACCCTAACTAGCATGCTGGAATGCACATACAATTCACAAGTGTCAAGTGACACTATAAAAATACTATTACAAACGTTAACATTTACTAAATTACAGAAAGATACATTCATACATCTCACAATACAATTAAGATACGAACAAAAATGTTTCCACGAATGGCACACAGGGATTAGTTTCGTTCCTCCATCGGGTTTCTCAGCTAAAATATCCTGCACACTCATTTCACACATCAGTAGCTCAAGAAAATTGCATGCATATATTTTGAACTTGTCTAGATAGTTACATAAATCAAAACATGATTCTTTCATATAATTAACTATTTAATTCATTACTACTCACATTTAATCATCAGTAATCACATAATCAGTAATCACATAATCAATGTATCATATAACTTATTCATTAATTCAATTATAATCATTGTTAATGAAATTTTAAAGTTTAAATAGTCGAGATAATGTATTAGCTTTCAAATCATTCGATATTAAAACATGGATGTATCAACTACTCTTAATTTCATTAGAACATGCACAATATAAAACATTACTTCATATCCATACTAATCGCCTACAACAAATTTAAAAGGAAATTCATATTTAATAAGTACATGCAAGGAGGGACCTTACAAGATACAAGATCCTCTTCTCTAACCCATCTTGGAAAACATCATCTTCAATTGTAATTTTCAATTTATAGGTGGCTAGTTCTAATGCCAATGGCAAATTAGCTTCTACTCCATACACCAATTAAAAAGGTGAGATCCCAATAGCCCTTTTAGGTGTGGTCCTATCAGCCCATAAAGCATCATGAATTTTCTTTTGTAAACTTTTTTGATTATCTGAGACTAATTTCTTCAAAATATTAATTATATTTTTATTACTAGACTCAACCTGCCTATTTCTTTAAGGGAAATAATTAGATGAATGTCCAACTTGAATACCATTATCATAGAAAAACTTAATGATCTCTGAAGAGGAAAAATATGATGCATTTCTATTACTAACTTCATAGGAATTCCAAACCTTACTAGAATTTTTTCTTTGATAAATTCACATACCACTTGTGAGGAAGTTTTCTTCATTGGCTTTTCCTCTACCCATTTGCTGAAATAATGTGTGGCAGTGAGTATGTATGAATGCCCTTGCTAGAGGGAGAATTAATTGGGCCTATAAGGTCTAAAACCCAATGATGGAAATGATCTTCAATTACTACTGACCTAAGAGGCAAGGTAGGCAGCTGAGATTGACCAGTAAACATCTTGCATTTTTCACAATTAGCAACCCACTTATATGCATCTTTGAACATACAAAGCCAATTATAACATTGTCTCAAAATTTTGAATGCAGTGACAGTGCTAGAAAAATTTCCTCCACATGCCTCATCATGAAAAGATCTTAAAAAATTTACCTGTTGTTCCTTATCCACACATCTTAAAAAGGTTCCATCAATTGCTGTCTTATATGAGAACAAATCATGAATTACATATCTCAAGGCTTTAACTTTTAGATTTCTCCTTTTCTTAGTAGTCAATTCATCAGGGAATTTACCATATGTTAGAAACTAAGCAATGTTTGAGAACTAGAGATCCTAAAGACTTACCATAAGAAAATTTGGCGTTTCTTCTTCTTTGAATTATTGATCTTCTGCTAAAGCTTTACAGAGTGCATTTCCTTTTAGAAATTTGGTTGATTTTATTTCTAAATCATATTCTTGAACTTTGGCTATCCATACTCCTCTATTATTAAAACCAACATCTTTTTCTGTCAAAATACTTTTTACTATAGGATCTAGCACATATATTACTGAATGAGAATGCAACACATAAAACTTGAAACTCTTAAGGGCTCTCACCACTTCATATGCATGTTTTTCCATCTGTGAATATCTCATTTCTTGATTCTTTAGTTGCATACTCATGAAAGCAATTGGAGCCTATATTTTTTCACTATTCTCTTGCATTGACATGGTAAAAGAACAAACCCGTGTCACCCTTTTGTAAAGGAAAAGGCTAACAAAAGTATAACTATTCACCTTCAATGACATAAAATTAGTATTATTATTTTGAATTTAAAAATGAAGTAAACTAATGAAATGTGTAGAAATGCATGAAGTTTAGGATTATAATTTTTAATAATTATTTGGAATAAGAATTGATATATTTTCCTAATTTTTATAGATGATTTTTTAGCTATTGAAAAAAACTAAAAATTAGGGGTCTAGTTCCCACCACTGAAACTATATAGAAATAAACTTATTTCCCTTTGATATCAAAATATGTTATAGATTACATATATAGCTACAAAAATAAAAAATAAGTCAGCTTTAGACCTATATTTTCTCTTTTATAATGATTCAAATTTTAGCTCACCTGAAATCGAGAGTTTTCATCTCCCCGCACATTTTTCAAAAAAAATCTACTCTAAGTAGGAGAAAAATTATATGTTCTAAAAGAGGACTCTCTACTCTAAAACATCATATAATTTTTAATTTTTTTTTATATTATTTAATATTTTTTTCTTTCTGAAAATTGACATATTTTTTAGTGTTAAAATACATGCTTGTAGAATTTTTGAATTACAATATACTATATCTAATTAAAACACTATAAACTCTATGTGAGAATATTCTTGACCCCAAGCTCTATAAAATGGTATTTATATGTTATTAAAAAAAATCGTAAAAAATAGTAAGAGTTACTAAAATGCCACTTTTCTAATTTTTGTTTTAATTTCTTTAGTAATTGGATGCAAACTTGTATAAAATATGCATTTAATAGACATTTCCAATTGGAAATGTGTGAGATCATATATAACTTAGCTAGAATGAATTTATCTAGAGCATATGTTTGAGCAAAACTAATTTTTAGATAGAAATACTCAAATTCAGTCATTTTGATAAGTCAGCCTAAAAGGTGAGACAACTTTGTACTTTTGCCCATTAATATAGCTGACATAGTATGTTCTGAGGGATAACTATAGATGACGAACTCTTTGGTGTTGTCAGGATGAACAACCATAGGGGCTTTGGCAATGGCATTCTTCATATCTTCAAAGGCCTTTTTCCCAATATCACTCCATTTGAAAGTTTTATTTCCTTTCATCATATCAACTATATTTTTAACTATCTTAGAAAAATTAGGAACAAATCATCTAGAGAAATTTACCAAGCCAAAAAAGGGCTTCACTCTAGTTTTACTCAATGGTAGACTTAAATGTTGAATAGCTTTAACTCTATTTGAATCAATCTTCACTATTTCTTGAGATAAAATATGACGAAGAAACTTGCCTTCTATTACACAAAATACTGATTTCTTTGGGTTCAGAGAGATACCATGCTCTTTACATCTTTGGAACACCTTCTCTAAATCCTTGATATGATCTTTTCTCTTCTTGGAAAATACTATCAAATCATCAAGATATATGACAATAATTCTATCTTTCAAACCTTCAAAAGTCAAATTCATGCCATGTTGAAAAGTTGCTCCTACATTGATTAAGCCAAAAGGCATTCTATTGTATGCAAATATACCCCATGGTGTGGTAAATGTAATCTTGAACTGATTTGCTTCATTCAACTATATCCTGAAAATCCATCCAACATGGACATCATCTTTGATCCTACAATAGTGTGTATAAGATGATCCATATTAGGGAGAGAAAAATTATCTTTGAGTGAGGCTTGATTTAGATTTCTAAAATCTACACAAATTCTTATTTCTCCATTATTTTTCCTCACTAGTATAATATTAGCCACCCAAGTGGAATGATGAATAGGGTATATAATCCTGGCCTATAGCATTTTGTCAATTTGCTTGAAGATTTCTCCTTCAACTATAGGATTATAGTTTTGTTGTTTCTATCTGAATGGTGTTGCTTTTGGTTTAAGAGGGATTTAATGTTTAAACTTCCCACCCATGAAATTCTTTAGTTCTTAATAACTTCAAGCAAATACATCTTGAAATTCAATAAGTAATTTCTTGATCTCTACCCTCTTTTCTGAGGTGAAACACTTTCCTATGTTTATCATCTTTGGACTAACTTCTGTCCCAATATTGACTCTATCATATTCACCACATGTTTTTCCTTTCTTATCTCTTTCCTTGTTTATGTATGCATCATGTCTATCAAAATGTTTTTCTAAACAGATTAGATGAGGTGGAATCTCATTATCTTTCAATTGAATCATATCAAGCTTTGTTTTCTTCTTGTCACCTGTCACTGAATCATCACCATTTTCATTAGTACTTCTTTCAAAATACAAGCATTCAAAATGATCTTCCCCTTTAATTAATTTTAATATGTGTTTATCATTTTTAAACACCTACCATGAATCTTCATTATTAGGGACATTAGGCTTGAATAATACTTTTACTTTATAAGTTTGTTATTTGAAATTAGGGTGTGGTAAGAGTAATGATGTGGAGACTGCCAAAGAGTCATCTCTAGAATTAAATTCTCTAAGCAGTGGTGTAATTGACAAAGCATCAAAACCCTCAATTTCATCACACACCTTATTATGATAGCTTGTCAATCTTGAATTATTCCCTGTATTTTGATTTCTAACTTGTCTTACTACCAACTCTGCATCTCCTTGTGCTTTAAGCATTTTGTCTCCCTTTTTTTTCCTTCCATTATACCAAGAAGGAGAGCTTCATATTGTGCAGTATTATTAGTGTTTTTGAAATCCAACTTATAAGAAAAACAAGTCATTTCTCCATTAGGTGATATCAACACCATGCCTACACCTGAATCAACATTTGCACAACTGCCATCAAATTTTAGGGTCCACAATTGATCACCTTTATTTGGTTTTGATTATTCTAAAATCTCAAGTCTACTAAAGAACAACATATAGTTTCCAAACTACATTTCATGATACAATATTTGAGATCCAGGTTCATCTAATTTCAAAACAATGAATTTTGCTTTCTCTTTTGGTTCTAGCTTCTCCTTTTTGTCTCCAACTTGTATAGTGGCACTAGACCAATCTAATTTTATTTCTCCTCCCATGTCTTTACAAAAACTTCTTGCAAGGATGTCTGCTACTAGAACTGTAAGTTTAAATCTCTTAGAGGGGTAAACAGCAAGGGCAACTTGAGAATCTTTAATCTGTCCTAGCAATGACACATGTTTGGCATCCATTAAGTAACATCTACCAAAATTTTTAGTCAATGGGAGTCCTAAATCTTTTGCAATAGAAGCAGGCATCACATTATTAGAGGCTCCTAAATCTATGATTTAATTAATCAATCTATTTCTATTGATCAACAAAGAAATATAAAAAGGATTTAGCTTTTGATTTTGGCAAGTAGCTAAAACAATAGACTGTTCTTCTTGAAATACTCCAAGATTTGCAAAATCTTCATTATCAAAAGAAGCTCCACTAGTGTTAGGCTTATTATGATGTTCAACATTGGCATTAATATTAGCATGATCTATCCCTTTACTATTACAATTCTTAACTAATCTTTTCAATTGATCAAGATTAGATTTCATAAAATCCAATGGAGATATCTGAATTCTTATTTCTTCACAATATTGTACTATGTCAAAGGAATTAGTAGACTTACCTTTATACTCCTTTTGTGAAGATGAAGTTACTATGCCACTATCTTTATAAACTTTATTTGATGGTGCATTATTCTTAACAAGAAATGAGTTGTTAATAATATCACATCCTTCTTTCATCCTGATGACGGATCATAGAGTGTGATCTAAAACATTGATGACAACAAAACATACACAATCAAATCTAGAAGCAAAATCAAATAACTGAGTTGTTATTTTGATTTCTATTTTTGTAACCTCTAGTGATTACTATTAACTAAGGTCCTTGTAGAGTAGCAAAACAATCTCATCCTACTTCTAAATCTGACTCATACTCCAAGAAATAATTTCTAGAGTCACCACAAGGAGCATGATCATCCTCACTTTAAGGATATTCAATTGTTTGTTCTTTGTTATCCACCATCCATCTATATCTGATCATATAATCACATTTATCTCCATGATGATCTAATCTTAGGTGAAAAGAACACATATTTTGTCTTTTTGGAGTAGGTTCAATTGCTATTCTTTTTTGAATAGATGGTATTTGGAATGATTTACCTCGATTTCGATTTCCATGAGCTTCTTGATGAGGTTGATGAAAAGAATGAGCAAGCCTATTAATTTTTCTTCTTCAATGAAATGAGTTCATTAGACAATTTTTGAAGCATGGCTTCTATAGTATTAGAAGTATTAGCTGTATTGCTCATAGTTCATAGTTCTAGATTGAAACTCTCTTTCCCACTTATGAGAGCTATCATGTCATCTTCAATCTCCAAAACTAGTGTTTTAGTAGCTTGCAAGTTGGCTACATTTGCTCTTGTAATTTGGTATCCAAGATTAGATGGCATGGAGCTAATGTAGAAAGTTTTCTTATTATCATTAGTAGGTGCACTTGCAGTAGAAATTCTTTTGAGAATTTTATTGAATTTTGCATTGAAATATCTCATAGAAACTGAGGTTTCTTTCTTTATTTGTGCTAATTTTAATAATAAGGTTTGTGCATCTTCTATGATTTTTTATCTTTCCTCAAACCTTTTTTTCATGGTGTTCCAATTTGTGATGCATCTTGTAGGTAGGTCTTGAAACCAATCAACAACATTATCCACTAGTGTATCTACAAACATTCTGACTACCACATCCTCATGTTGAGGATTTACTACACCACAAGCCTTATGGAAAGCACTCAAGTGTTCTCTACAGAAGTAGATCCATCTCTATTGAAATTGGGAAATTTCTTCCTTGATGCTCCTTGTAGATCATTATTATCCCCAAGGGCAAGAGGACCAATAATATTTCCCCATGCTTGTACCATAACTTTTGGTACATGTAGGACTAGAAAATGGGCTAATGTCTAACATACTATGAGCAAACCACAAACTCAATTATCATATGTTAACACTCTCTAGTCTACTATGAAAGCCAAACTAATAAGGAAAGAAACACAAGGTTAGAAACCCCCTGTTTCATTTGTAGCTCCCATGTCCTTCTTTCTTTGCCAAATGATGTAGCTCCAAATTTCCTATAATAAACACAATGTTGAAGCAAAAGCCTATAGTGATGATAATGCTATGAGAATACTTGAAATTGTGGTTTGAATTTTAGAGCAAGAGTTAAAATGCAAGAAGCTAGGGGCCGAAAATGAGATGAAGAATGCTCATTTTATAATTCACACACAAGGTGAGAGCATTGGATTTTTCACCCTTAGATATGCAACATGGCAAGAGATTCCTTTGAGAATCCATGATGCATATGACACAATATGCTAGTTGTAAGATTCTATGAGACATGGAAGTCAAACTTGGCTAAATGTGGGAGAGAATCTATGGCACATCATATGACACCTCAAACCCACTTAAAGCCAAGAATCAATGACAAAGGAAGCTAAAGATAGACATGCGTAGGGGAATAAGAATATTGGATTATGACATATCTTAGCCAAATGTCAAAGGAGAATCCACGAGGTGTCATAGTTAAGTGTCATGATGATGTCAATATTTTATGGAATATTTGAATTAAAAATCCTTTATTCCACAAAATAGTGATTAGTAAAAATGGAATTAATGATGGAAAAATATGACTTAGGAAATTAAGAATTTCCATGCTTTGCAAATAATGAATCAATTAATTAATAAAATTAAATAATTGAGGATGATAATTAGGAAGAATAATTAGCAAGAATGATAGGATTAAATTATGGGTTATATAACCTTGTAGAGAAAATTCGTAAATGATTGGCCAATTTGATTAAATAATAGGGATAGTATGCTTTGATGAAAAATGTGATGATAATGGAGATTGAGTAGGATGATGACATGTTGACCAAAGACATGGTCAAATTGATTTATTGATCAAATTTGATAAGATGCCAAGGACACATGACATGAATTAAATATACATAACGTTTAACTAACATTGTAAAATGCTACAAGATTGAGCTCAGTTGATAAGGTTGATCATAATAGCATTGATGAACAGTGTCAATATTATTAAAATGGTTGATGATGCCATGATCTAACATTGAAAGACTCAACAATGTGAAAGACCAAATGACATGAATGATAGTTTGACCTAGCACTGAGAGCCATGACAGTACTAAGGTCAGATTGATAAGATTTGATAGATTGATAGGTTTCCAAGACACTAAAAACCATAACAATGTCTAGGATTAAAAAGATAATGATTGATTTTGGATGTTTGATATGTTTTGTGATGATTGTGATTGATTCTCAGTGATTCCTAATTGATTTGGGGTGATTCTGAGTTGATTTGGAATGGTTTTGATTTGATATGAAATGATTTCAAAATGGTATGAAATTGATGTGAAAGAGGATACACATGATGAAATATGATCAATTTGGCCAAAAAATCAAAGTTAGTGAAATGAGAAAATGGGACAAATTAGTATGAAGAAGTGATGAAACCATAGATGCAAACCATTTTTGAGCATCTACATTTTGCCCCTCTTTGATACAATGTGATTTAGAGTGTTTCGTCAAAGAATGCTAACGAAAAAGCCATAAAAGCATGCCCTAGTAATGGTGGTATATGTTTATGACCCCTCAAGAAATTGATCAAAATAGGCACATGATAGGTTTATTTCATTAAAAATAAGAAAAAAAATCCATAGCAACCTATGGATAAAAAATTTGAGCTAAAACACGAAAGTTATGGCCTTTGAAGTGCAAAAAGGCATCACCACCAACATAGAAAGAGCCTTTGGCACAGCCATCTATGTAGAAAAAAGTTATAAAAGGGATCTAAGAGGGTTTTGAAAGTTATTTTCACTCTCTAATTTGGAAGAAAAGAGATTTGGAGTAAGGACAATGGATCAACTACCTAGGTAGCAACACTATGGTGAAAGAGTGCACACCTTTCGATGGTAGCTAGACGCAGGACATCTGGTGATTACATTGAGGCCATATTTGTGATTTTAATGCTTTTTCATGCTGTTCCATGTGTTTCCATGCTTTTATCCACTTTCTCGACACCTAGGAATTTGTTGAGGGCAAACTGGCGTCAAATGGGATGAAATGGGGGTCCCAGGGCTAGGGTAGGGCATACAAACGCCCCAACTACACACAAAACACAGCCAAGTGCATAGTGGATGCACTTGGAATTATGAAGTGCACAAATGAGTGCACTTGGTGTGCCTAAGTGCTCCTTGGGTGTAGCTGAAAACCCCAACTGTGCCCTGGGATGCTCTGGGGCTCCGAATGGGGTCCGAATGGTCCTTGATCCACCTGAAACTTGGGGTAGATGAGCATAACCATAGGGGGATGTCAAAAACATGTTAAGATGTAGTCAAAGGTTGCCAAAGTGCTTAAAATTTGGTCAAACTTAGGGTAGATGTAGGCCAAACTTGGGTAAATGTTGATAGTGAACAGTGCAAAGGGCTCAAAAGGGTACGAACAGATTCAAAATGACTCACAACCTAAAGAACATGTTCAAAACCATAGGAAGAGTTGAAAACTAGGTTAAATGAGGCTAAGATAGTTAGGAAAAAGTCAAACTTGGTCAAACTTAGCTCTAATGGAGGAGAAAGGTTGATAGATGGATAGGGATAGGGTCAAAATGATGCAAATGAGCTCGAAATGACCCAAAACTAGGGAAACATGTTCAAAACCTTAGATTTTAAAACATAAGTCAACTTTAGTCAAACTAGAGTCAAAATAATTCAAACTTGGGTGAAAAGTAGGGTAAACTGGATGCAAAACCATAGGAGGTTGACATAGGCTATATGGTTATGCAAGAGGAGCTACCCCTATTATGGATGTGGGGACATAGGCCATAAATTCTTGGATTACATCACTAGATGATAGCAGGTGAGTGGGGGATTTTGGATAGGTTTGGATTATATCATGTTACTTTCATGCCAGAGGTGAGGGGGAATAGGGCACTACTGATAGCTTTGACAGAGAGATGACACTTGGAGACGAGTTCATTCCACATATCGATAGGGGAGCTGACTGTGACTTTGGAGGATGTTTGGCACATCCTTAAGATCATTATTCATGGGGAGTTAGTAGTGTACAACCTTGCTACATGAAAAGAAACATCACACCACTTATTTGGATGTGGAGATGAGGAGCTAGGGATCTGAGATTATGAGATTAGGTGGGACCTATTGGTGGCACGCCCTGAGCAACTAATAGTTGTGATCTATTGGGTGATCAATAGATTATTAATACCAGATAAGTAGGCACATGGGTTCCCGATAAGATGGGGTCGAGTACTAGAGTAGATGATCATGGAGGGCATGATTTTTCCTTGGGGCCCATGCATGTTGGCAATGTTATATTACTATCTCCATTAGGTGGCATATAGAGGTGGACTATCATTTAGCACTAGTAGCACATTGTTACAGATCTGGGCCTATGAGCACATTACAATTTTTAGGCCTCTTATTGAGAGAGAGCTAGTGGATGATATGCCATATACTTATAATTATAGAGGTGTACTAGCACAAGGACCACTAGGATATGCAAGGTAGAAACTATCAAATAGTTTATTTGGAGACCTTATAGGGATTACCTTAGATGGGATGATGATGATATTCACCTACCATACTGTAGGCAAGAGCGCTATCTAATAGGGCACATAAAGATTGGGCACTTAGTGATAGAGATGTACCTACCAAAGCAAGTACAAAGACATTTTGGGGAGATAAAGGATGTACCAAATGGTCTAACATTGTTTGCCTAATCTAGAGTAGAGGTTTGAGAGTGGGGACCACCCATCAGGACATAGGTAGCATATGCATAGCTAGAAGAGTTACAGTTGAGGCTATAGGGGGAAACAATAGATATAGTGGATGAAAGTATGAAAACAACATATGATATATGGTTTTCATAGCGTTATCTGAGGCCTTTGATAGATCTAGTAGTACCAGTACTACGAGGTAGGCCACAGATAAAGTAGGATAAGGAATATGATGAGGAGGGAGGAGATGAGGACAATGATATGGAGGGGGGATGAGTAGGTTGAGGACAATGAGGGGGAAGATGAGGATGATGTGGGGGATGATGATGAGGATGCTTAGGGGGAGGTTAAGGGTGATGATGAGGAGGATGTTGAGGGAGAGGATGAGGGAGATGATGATGATGAGTGTGGAGAGAGTGGGGGTGGGGATGGTGTTGGAGGTGGTGATGAGGGAGAGGATGATGATGAATATTGGGAGTTTGGGGATACAGTTACGATGGATGTGTAGGAGGATCCATTGGAGGACACTAGGAGGGCATTGATACCAGTATAGGTAGGGTCTAGCCAGGTAGAGCTGATGGGGGTGATTAGAGGGCTATGAATTTAGTTGGATCAGGTTGTGGTAGAGAGGGATGTCATGATAGGAGAGAGGGATGTAGTTATATTAGAGAGAGATTAGACTTATGACTAAGAGAGATCAGGCTATGGTTGAGAGAGACACTACAATACACAGGGGAGAGATGGCAGTGTAGGAGTCTTAAGAGTTCATCAACAACATCATAGATGTGAACTTCCAGGAGATGGAAATGATGATGAGTAGGGCTCACATGGAGGCACAATATTGGTAGGATTAGTATGAGAGAGTGGTGTCACCAGGACAGAGAGTAGAGAATTTTTATGCATTGAGATCTCACTCCCAGTGGACACATAGGATGTAGAGTAGTGCAGGGTGATGGGGCCTATGAGGCCATCAAAGAGAGCAACAGAATCATCCTTGAGGTTGGATAAAGGCCATGAGGCTAGGGAGAGGATAGGATGACACTAACATACTCATGTACAAGGGGACTTCTTTGTTTTGCTTTTCGATTTCTGTTATGCTCTCTCATGGTTCATGCCTACAAGCAATTAGTATTTGATTTAAAGCATGGTCATGTACTTTGATGATTTAGTGAGACATTTATGAGATGTACTTATGTTATGATGACTATATGAGATGGATTGTGCATATGCTTTATATGTTTTATATGGATGCATTTATACTTTTGTTATGTGGGTTTTTATATTATGACATCATGCATTGATTTATCACATGTTATGAGTAGGAAATGCCATCTATTATTTTTGTGCCACATGCTTTTCTCATGAATGAATGCCTAATGCAATGTAAATGATATGAAATGTAAAATGATATGAAATGAAAGCAAATGAAATGCAAAATCATATGGAATGAATGCAAATGAAATGTAAAATGAATGCAAATGAAATGTGAAGATGATATAAATTCCATGTTTTATGAAAATATTTATTGCTTTGGATCATTTTGGACTTTTGACATATGTAGGAATGTAGGATGACAATGCTTTTGGTGTATCAGATTACAAGACCAAGGTAGCAGATGAAGGAGAGATAGAAGATGGAGGAGATGAGATGAGGACTTGTTAGTATGATGGGAAGACTTTTTCTTTTGTAAAGTGCACTATATGTCAAATGGAGCTTTATTTTGATATGGTAAATGGAAAGAAATGCATCATGGCATAAAGGGCCACAGTGCAAATGCAAACCTTTTGCGTAAACAAGTACGATGCAGACAGAAAATGACCTTGTCCCTCCTAAGGCATATGTACATGCCCCAGACTCTCAAAGGTACACTGTAACATATAGAAATAGAAAAATATGACCATGAACCATCTTGACCACTCTCATAGATTAGTTTATATCATCGAGTAGCATAGGAACATGATTAAAGAAAAAAAAAGAAAAAATAAATCACTCACTAAATAGCATGAGCCAACAGCTATTCTTGTCCATTATTACTTGATTTTTAGTGTTTTAGGTATTTAGATAGTGTTTGATAGGTTGATGATGTGATAGTTCTGGTTGTTGATTCAGTTGATATGTTCATAGTGACATGTTGGAGTGACTGTCAGTTCACATTGCTCAGATAGTGTGATTGTCTTGAAAGTGTAGTGCTTTGAGTTTCAGTCTATAAAGTGCAAGTGTGTACATAAAGGAGGTGGTTATACAAAGTGAATATTTACAAGGTTTATTACAATTTTTTTGACGGGATTTGTGATTTTTAGGGTTTTTTGGGGATATTTGATGTTTTTGTGGGATTGGTTTTTTCAGGACATTTTACAATTTTTAGGTTTTACTTCAGGACATTTTATGATTTTTAGGGATTTTTTAAGGATATTTTATGATGTTTAGGGTTTTTTCAAGACATTTTACAATTTTTATGTGATTATTTTAGGACATTTAATGATTTTTATGAAGTTTTTCAAGATCATATTTGAATTTTTAGAATTTTTTTAGGATCATATAAGCATATACAAGTGTTAGCTCCAATCCATTATGCAATAGGTCCAATGGATAGAAAGTTCTTATGGATATGCCCCCAGTTCAAGTTCAAACTCATGCACCATGTAGGTAATATGCCCCATAGAAGACACATACTATTTACAAAGGCTAATGATAGATTATATGTAGACTGGTGATGCTTGTGTTAGATAACAAAGGACATTAACCAGTTCGTGAGCCATGATAAGGGACCAAGGATGTCTTGCAATATGAAGGATATGATCAAGGAATAATAGAGGGAGGAAAAAAACTAGATGAAATCCCAATAGATGGAGGAGCAATAACTGATTATAAATGGCACCTGTTTGCCAGGTTTTCACCATGGTACTTGCCCAAAGCACCTATTTGCTAGGTTTTCACTTGTGGATAAATTTTTTCTCTTAACTCAAATTTTCATGCCAAGATTCCTATTTGCCAAGTTTTCATCAAGGCATCCATTTTTTCATGACTTTTTTCACTTTTTTCTTTTCTTTTTTTAGGACTTTTCGCTAATTTTTTGATATTTTTTAAAGACTTTTTTTTCAATTTTTAAAATTTTTTTTTAGGACTTTTATACAGAATCAAGTGTAGTACTTGTGAAGATGCATGTTGTTGATGGACATGGGTAGTGGTTCACTTCTAGAGTCATAAGCTGATATACTCTGGATGCAAATGATGTAGTAACTATATAAGGTCCTTCCCAATTTGGTTCAAATTTGCCTTGTTTTTCTCTATGCTACTGAATCTTGTAGTTCATCTTTAGGACTAGATCACTGATCTCAAAATGACGACCTCAAACTTTCTTTTTATAGCTCCATTTGAGTTGGTTTTGGTAAACTTGGAGATGTATCAAGGTAGCTCGTCTCCATTCATCAAGCATTTCTAGTTCATGAAGTCTAGATATGCGATAGTGTTCATCATCAACATCTTGTAGGGACACTCTCAATGATGGAATTTTAACTTCAATGGGAAGTATGACCCCAGTGCCATAGAAAAGAGAGTCTGGTTTTGCCCTAGTAGGAGTATGCATACTTGTGCAATAGGCCCAAAGAGTTGGATTTAGTTGTAGGTTCCATTCTTGACTAGAATCATTGACAGTCTTTTGGAGAATCTTAACAACAGTCTTATTAGATGCTTCTACTTGTCCATTTCCCTATGGATGGTAAATACTAGAATATCCATGGTATATTTTGTACTTCTTGTAAAGCTTGTCTACATCTTTGTTTTGAAATGAACTACCATGGTTAGTAATAATAGCCAAGGGGACTCCATACTGACATATGATGTAGTTTGGAATAAACCTTGAAATTTGCTTGCTAGTGATGAAGGTCAAAGGGACAACTTCAACCCACTTGGTAAAATATTCTATTTCTGTGATAATGAACTTATGACCATCAGAAGATGAAGGAGAAATAGATCCAATAAAATTGAATGCCCATTGTGAAAAGGGCCATGGCGATATGACTGGCTGAAATTCTTGTGCTAGTGCACGGATTAGATTGCTATGTATCTAACACTTATGACATGTTTTGGAAAAATCATGGGCATCTTGTTCCATGGTGGGCCAATAGTATCCAACTCTGACAAACTTCTTAGCTAGACTCAAACCATTGAAATGACCTCCACATATACCTTTGTGAACTTCATGTAAGGAAATTTCAACTTCATGGGAGTCAAAGCATCTAAGAAGGGTTTGGTCAAAGGATCTATTGTAAAGCTTGTCACTAATGATGATGTATCTAGTGACTTGATAGATAAAGGCTTGACGATCATTTTTGGATAAGTTGGGTGGTAGGATTTGGGCTTTTAGGTAATCATAAATGTCTTGATACCAGGGAGAATTGGGAACAAAAAATTCACACACAAACTCAAATTGAGGGAGCTCAAATGCTGGGATCAAAAGTTACTCAACAAGGAATTCACAAAATTCCACATTTTGAGCCATATCAATCATAGAAGCGATGGTAGCCATAGCATTAGCTTGCTTGTTGTGTATTCTTGGTTGCTGACAAAAAGAGATAGTAACAAATTTAGACTTAAGGTAGTCTACCCTCTACTTGTATGGCATTAACTTATCATCTTTGGTTTCATAGTCATTATTGAATTGGTGGATGACCAACTGGGAGTCATGAAAAACTTGTAAATGTTGAAGGTTCCATTGGATAGCTATCTTGAGTCCTATGATTAGTACCTCATATTCTACTCTGTTGTTGGTACAATGGAATGCTATCCTATATGATTTGGGGATTATGTCTCCTTGGGGAGTGTTAAACACAATGCTAGCTCTTGAACCATTTTGTGTGTGTGATACATCAAAGTAAAGCTTCCATTCATTAGCAATATCCATGTTAAATATGGCTTCATTTGGAAAGTCAATCAACATGGGATGATCATCTATCATAGGTTCTTTTGCTAACTAATCTACTATCACTTCCCCTTTGATTGCCTTTCTATCTACATATTCTCTATCAAATTCACTAAGGACCATGACCCATTTGGCTAAGTGTCTTGTGAGAGTGGCCCTACTTAGGAGATACTTTAGTGGATCAATCTTAGAGATGAGCATTATTTTCTGATGGAGCATGTAGTGTCTCAATTTTTGGGTTGCAAAGACAATAGCAAGGAAAGCTCGTTCGATGAGTGAATAATTTAGTTCATGGCCCAAAAGTGTTCTATTGATGTAATATATGGCTCGCTCTCTTCCTTGTTCATCATTTTGTGCTAAGAGAGCTCATAATGTTGTATCTATGGTAGATATGTATAGAATGAATGACTTTCTTGGAATAGGAGCCATTAAAACTGGTGGATGTAGAAGATAATTCTTGAGCTATTGGAAAGATTCTTGGCACTAATTATTCCATTGAAAGGAGACTCCAGAGGTGTTGAAAGGAGTGACACTTATCTACCAGTTGTATGATGAATCAGTGAATAGACAGTAATCTACCTTGGGGTGCTCTTAAGGTTTTGAGATTTTTTAGAGGAGGCATGCCAAGTATTGCTTTTACTTTCTTGGGATCCACTTCAATGCCTCGTTGAGAAACAATATATCCTAGGATCTTTCTAGAAACAACCCTGAATACACACTTTTTTGGATTTAGACAAAGCTTATAGCTTTCCATTCTATTGAATATCTGATTGAGGATGCCCAAATGATCTTTTCTTTCATAAGATTTGCAAAGTAAGTCATCAACATAGTCTTCCATTAGTATGTGCATGAAATCATGGAAGATGGTGGTCATTGCTCTTTGATATGTTGCCCTGGCATTTTAAAGACCAAATGGCATAACATTCTAGTATTATGTTCCCCAAGGGCATGTAAAAGCTATTTTGTGCTCATCTTCAGGGGTTATTCTTATCTGATTGTAGCTAGAAAAGGCATCCATTAGTGATAACATCTCATACCTAGCTATCATGTCTATAAAGATATCTATGTTTGGTAAAGGAAAATCATCCCTGGGACATGCCTTGTTAAGATCACATAAGTTAATGCATATCTGGATGCCCCCAAAATTTTTTCTTATTGAAACTAAATTAGATATCCATTGAACATAATCAATGGGTCTTATGAAGTTGACATCCAATAATTTCTTCAATTCAGCTTTGACAAGGAGAGCAAATTGAGGATGCATTTATCTCAAGTTTTTCTTTCCTGGTTTCACTCTATGTTTTAGTGGCAAGTGATGGAGGACTAGTTTAGGATCTAATCTTGGCATATCAGCATAGGACCAGGTGAAGTTGATCTGCCTCTCTAGAAAGAATTTGATAAACTCATCCTTTTCCTTTGGTGATAAGGAGGCTACAAAGTGTATAACCTTGGGGTTGTTAAGAGTTCCCAGATTAATCTCTTTTGTCATTTCCACAAGTAAAACTGATCTTTCCTTTAATGAGGGTGTGTCCAATCTTCCATCCTTGGGTGCCTTAGAGAGGTTTTCACCCTCAAGTATGTCCTTTATTTTTACTATTTCATGGTCTAATGACACCTTTAAGTTTTCACCAAGAGACCTACTTTTGTCTTTTTTTGCTATTTTCTCAATTTTGTGACTAGAAGATGGAGTTGATTCCCCAAAATATGCCATGATGTTAAGATCAATGGAATATTCAAAATTGTGATTTCCTTGTGGTAAATCTTCATGGAGCTTAAAGAATTCTATGATGGCATCGTTATTTTCAAACTGGTCAAACATTGGTTGTCCTTGTTGGTCCCAATCAATAAGTTCAATGAAAACTAGGGAAATGCCATCATTGGTGTTGAATAAGCTTTGGCGAAAGGCATATATATGGATGTTCACTTTAGTGATACCATCAAGATCATATTCAGAAGTAGGAGGGCTTGTATCTTAGAATGTTTTAATCCAAGTTGAAGTAGTTTGAGTGATAGGTGGATTGAGATGTTTATCTTCCATAGGTAGGCTATTGGGGTCAGCAAACATATGATTAAGACCAAGGGAGGTATCAAGATCATCAATGTTGGATACAGATTGGGTGGGTTTGGGTTGGTTGTTCTCAGATGCCTTGTTATTTTTTGAAGCATTGAACTCCTTATATGAGGATGACTTAGTATTAGAATGACCAAAAACAAATGGTTTGAATCCAAGCCCCAAGCTACGAGGTTGTCTTGATGCAGTGATGGGTTGAACAATGCCTTTCTTTTGAAGTCCCAGGCCACTACATCCATCATATCCCTTTTTATGCATGATGGTGAATCTAGGTCCATACTTGCCAAGGGATATAGGAGTGATTTATTTCTCTACTTTAGCCTTTTCAATCCATGTAGAGTTATTTTCGTAGACATTTTCTTCATGTAGTCTACCTCCACTAGTGAAAGTCACCAAAGGTTTCTTTTGAAATGCTAACTTAGGCTTATTCTGAATAAGCTGAGGTTTACCATAGGACTTGGGAGATAAAGGAAGTTTCCCAATGTGAAAGGCATGTGACATGGAGTACTCATTGCAACCTTGGTCTTGGATTTTGAGCTTTCCTTTGAATGTAGGTGTGAGTGTGGAAGGAACCACATATTTGGAGGACTCGAGTGGATTAGTTGCATGGTTTGTTGGGACCTGATATGCAGTGGTTCCTCTAAGATTGGCACAAAATTAGAAGGGATATGGATCACCCAAAATAGTGACCTCTACATTATTATAGGAGAGATTTAAACACTGGTGATATGTAGAAGGCACTGCTTGCATAACATGGATCCATGGGTGGCCTAGTATCATGTTCTAGTTCATTTCTATATCTAGGACCTAGGATAAAGTGTTCTTAGTAGCTGGACCAAATTTGATAGGTAAGATGATCACCACTATAGAGAAGTTTTCACCATCATCATAGGCTTTGATTGTGATCCTTTGAGAGGGATCCACATCAGTTTCAGAATAACCTAAACCTTTGACTACTTTAAGTGTACAAATATTCAGCCCTACTCCTCCATCTATCAAGACATGTCTGACTTTAACATTATGGACAAAGACTTCAAGATAAAGGGGATTATTTTAGTTGGGTCTGTCCTTAGGAATATCCTGAGGGGAAAAGGTGATATGTTGGGATGCAGATAGGTTTTTCACCATGGCTTGGAATTGGGCAACATCAATGTTATCTAGGACTATTGACTCTTTAATGGCTTGATCCATGATCTTTTGATGTTGGGGAGACACACGCAGTAGGTCTAAGATGGATATTTGCACATGGGTCTTGCCGAGCTATTCACTAAGGCTATAATTAGATGAAGTTGGAGTAGTAGGTCTACTAGGAGGTGCAGGTCTAGTAGAAGTAGTAGGTCTAGATGGGGCTCTAGGCAAAGTGATCTTGGTATGACATGTAGTGATAGCACAATGAGGATCTTCAACCTTTAAGGTGAATGTGGATATGTGGAAATCTGACTCATTGAAACAATTGATAATGTAGTCATATCCAGTGCATGTGTAATTCAAATTACCTTGTGAGTTTGAGTTTGAACTGGAGGGTTTCTCTTTTTCATGATCACCCAAAGGATCTTTGAAGATAGTGTGATCAGAGTTGGATGTTAATAGTGATGGATTGACTATGATTAAACCATCATCAATGAGGTCTTTTATTGCATTTTTTAGTTGGGAGCATGATGAGGTCTTATTTCCTTTGGTGTGGTGGTAATCATAGTATTTTTTGTCATCCCACCAATCTTCTTTAGTTAATGGATCGTCTTTGATTGGGGGTAACTGCAGGAAGTTATTATTGAGTAATTGTTGTAGTGCAGTCTCAAGAGGTATCCCCAATGGTGTGAATTTCTTGTCCTTGGTTCTAGGATGTCTTTGGGGTTTGTCTTGCATGGAAGTCTCAGTATTCTATTGTTGAGGTGTTGTTTGATTGGGATTTTGTGAATTCGTAGGGTTTGCACCTTTCAAAGTTAGTTAAGATTGTGCTATGCTAATTTTACATGTGTCCACAGTACCATCATTAGTCACATTCTTTTTTTTGGAGAATTTTTTTTCCTTGTCATTAGAGGAACTGGTGTTTGTTTTTTTGTTATTTATCTTAAGGGTTCCCTTATAGATAAGAGCATCCTCAATACTAGCCCCTTTTTTCATCAATTTAGAAATGGTGCTTAGACTTTTGATTTTGAGTTCATACATTAATTCGGGGACTTTTTTTTCAATGCACAAGTTGACTTGTTGTTCTTCAGGAATGTCTAGTGAGCATTGGCTGACTAAGCTTCTCCAACATAGTAAGACTATGATAAATAGTTCTCCCATCTTTTGTTTGGTTGAGCACAAATTAGAAAGTGTCACCTCATTTGTAATGTTAAAAGAAAAGTTGGAGATGAACTTGTCTGCAAGTTTTGACCAAGATTTGATATTACCAGGAAGTTTGGAGTACCATTCAAGTGTGGGCCCACCTAGAGAATGAGGAAACAGTCTCATGAGGTAAGTGGGCTCATCACTAAGTTTGGTACATGAGGCACAAAATTCTATAATATGATCAATAGGGTTGTCTTTTCCTCAGTATTTTTCAAACCTTAGTGCCTCAAAGTGTTTTGGAAATGGAGGCATATACAAAATTTTATCGAATGGATTAGGAAGTAGGTCCCTCTCTATATATAGAGCCTATTTCTTTTGGACTCCCAATGCCTTGACTTGTTTGGAAAGTTGTTTGAATTGTTGCAATAGCTCTTCATTAGGGTTTTTCATGATAATCTTTCCTTCAAGTCTTTTGTGTCTATGAGTAGATTGTTCGCTATGGCAAGAACTATGTCTACTGGGCTCTGACATTTCTATATCTGATGAGTCTGGTGATGTGTTGCTAGGTGGTGGAGGTATGTTGGTACCTGTATGACAGAAGGGTCCCTATTGTTGGGGTACTTGTTGTGGTATTTGATGTGGCACTTGTTGTGGTATTGACTACGATTGATGTACCATGTGTTTTTGTTGTGCCATTTGTGGTGGTTGTTGGTGGGATACCTCTATTGGTTGTATGTGAGACCATGCATGTGATTGTTGGAGGTGTCTATTGAGGTTGTTGTGGCACATGCTATTGTTGTAACAAATGTTGTTGATATTAATTTTTTTGCTCGAGAAATCTTTGGTATTCCAACTATTGTTTGAGTTGCTCTTTTTTTTCAGCAAACATGGCCTATTTTTGTTGGAATTTCTATTGAAACTATTGTTGGTATGTTGCATGTAAGTCAAGTGGGTTCACATTGGACTGTGTATTAGAGATGTTGGATGTTTGCCCCACTTGAGATTGTTGTTGTTGTGGTTGATGTTGTTGATGATGTGTTGAATAAATGTTGAGTGGGTTTATAATTGGTTGTGTATTGGAAACATTATTTCCTTTTAACAGTATAGGTTGATGTTGTTGTGGGGGTTGACTAAGTCCTTGACAATTAAACATCGTGTTTGGATTGTTGGTTTGGTACCTTTGTGTGTTAGATGTTCCTCCTTGGGACATGATATTGACTTGACCATGAGATGTTTTCCTTTTGGGAATGGGTGTAATGTCAATAAGTCTTTTGCTTTGTGTGTCCATAGGGATTGTGGCAGTTGATGTTTCACATGTTGTACTTATGAGAGGCTCCATAACATTTGATGTCATAACATTTTTTAAAGTTAGGAGTAATGGTGCACTCTATTGATTTTCCTCCAAAGGAGGTACGTTTGACATGCCTAGAGTACAAGCCCCTTTAGGTGTGTCTTGTTGTTGCATCATGTGACTAAAGTCAAGTCTTAATATCCTTTTGGAATATTTAGGAATTGGTGGTATTTTTTCAAACAAGGGATTAATATTGATGTGTTCAAATGTACTTTGGAGGATTTTGATTATTTGTTCTTGCTAGGACCTTATAGGTTCCATTATTGCATTTGAAAACCCAAAAGGTTGTTTTCCCTTATATAAGTCCAAATTGATCCTGGGTTGTATGTTTTCAATCATTGAGTTGGTTTGATTTTTGGACTTAGGTTGATTTTAGTGTTTTAGAGGGCTTTGCAAGGTTTAGGGATGCAATGCAAGTTGTGGATGTGAAAATTAGGGTTTTGGAACCTAGGATGAAATCCCTAATTACCAGGTGTGCTATTAAACTACCAACTATGCTCTAAAACTACCAACTGCACACTTGAAATGTGTAG
The DNA here is from genome assembly GCA_028749045.1 of Cupressus sempervirens. Taxonomy (NCBI): domain Eukaryota; kingdom Viridiplantae; phylum Streptophyta; class Pinopsida; order Cupressales; family Cupressaceae; genus Cupressus; species Cupressus sempervirens. The sequence goes on along the minus strand of CM053789.1, from coordinate 70,744,161 downwards.
TTGGTAAAACAGGGGTGTAGTTGGTAAAACAGGTCAAAACTTGATAATTAGGATGTGGGTATGAAAAATATGAGTATTTTTTGGATTTTTAAGTGTTTAGGGATGTTATGCAATGTGAGGAAATGCTAAATGAACTAGGGTTTTGATATGCAAAGTGAAATTCCCTAGGGAAACTATGCAAATGCAAATGCAAATGCAAATGCAAAGTGACATTTTGAAGTTTGGCTAGAGGAGATCAGTATGACTTTATGGTATGCAAAATGATGATTAGGGTTATGTTTTAGACTTGTAAATGATGATAAAGGTTGGTGTATGAAAGGTGTACTATGCAAGGGATGGTGTTCTAAGGTTGATAATGATGTTTGTGATATGTAAAATGAGGGTAAAGTGATCTAGAAGACAACTTGGTTGATGGACAAGTTGATAAGGTTTGATAGTGAAAATGATGCTAAGGTTTTGAACAATGCAAGATGAAGGGGATATGCCACTAGGGTAATTCAAAATGACATATAGGGACATGAGGAATATGATTATGCTAATGATAAGGGTATATGCAAGGTTTTTGAACTTAGGTAAAATCTTTACAAGGTATTAACCTAAGAGTTTAACGTTATGATAATAGAATTTGGATCTTGACCAAAAAAAAGACAAAAAGTGATAAGATCAAAATGAAAAAGTCAAATATACCTTAAAATAGGTAGAGTTTGACCAAAGAAAATGATAAAATGGCCATGGTCAAGATCCATTATCCATTGACACAATGTCATGCTCTAGGGTTCATACTTTTGTTCAGATTTTGGACTAAGTTCAAAAGGTTTTGGGTTCAAAAAGATATTTAGGTTACTCAAAATGGTGGTTATGCTGATTGGGTATTCAATATGGACATGTCATAAGATGCAAAATGAGTTTTTGGGTGCAAGAAGTCACTTTGGGTGAGATGTAAAATGAGGACCTACAATGGTTTCTAGATGCAGTTTTATGGTCCCAAAATGCAGTTTGGAGGCCCAGAATGGTCATATAGGTGCCCAAATATGCTTTGAAACCACCAAGTATGCTTCAATAGTATCAAATAAACCTATAGTGCAGCTGGGGTGAGTTTGCACATAGTTGGTAGTTTCTGGGCACAGTTGGGAAGATGGGTTATATATTTCCTAAATCTGAGGGGTGTGGTTGCCAAGTTGATATCCCAGGAAGCTAATATGCTAGGGTTGATGTTATGATAGGTTAGGAGATGTAGAACAGGGGTTATGACCTAAGGAATTATGTGCTAAGTTAAGAAAATGAAGGCTAAGTGATGCAAAATGCAAATTAGGGCATGTTGAGACAGGGGGACCTATCGAGGTACCTAAGGACACTGTTGAAGCCTCAGAATGTTATTTGGAATCCCAAAATAGGTCCTTAGACCACTAGGCTCAATAAAAATGATAAAAACTATGCCTATGGTGTAGTTGGGGCTAGTTTGGGCACACTTGGTAATTTTAGGGCACAATTGGTAAACTGGGCTGAAACAGAGGTAATTCTAGGTGCTATGTTTTCCAGATTGATGTTACAGTGAGCTAGATAGTAGAGGAAAATTTTAAGACCAAAATGGAGGTCCAAAATGATTCTTATGACACTTGGAATTATGGTTAAAGTGGGAAGGATGAGGGTTGGGTATGCAAAGTTGTAAGATGGGAGATGCAAAGTGCTAGTTTTGAGATTGGAATGCAAAAACTAAGGGAGGCAAACTAAACCCTAATGGATGCAATATTAAAGGTAAGGGATAATAAATGAGGACTAAAAGATGCAAGATAAAGCCTATATGATGCAATTATGAGGCTCAAACTAGGGTGAATGCAATTGAGTTCTATGCAAGGATGAAATCTATGTTTTTCCAAGTGCATTTAAGATCACAAGTTGCCATGTTTTCCAAGATTTGAATGTATTGGACCAAAGTTTACAAAATTTTCACAAGGTTGAAATGTTTTGATAGAATTTTATGTTTTGACAAGGTTTTAAAAGTTCCAAGGTGTAAATTTTCAAATTGGCTTTTATCTTGATTATGTTTTACACACACACAAGACACATTAAGACAAGAATAACTATTATTAATAACTGTTGTTAAAAGTGAATACTCACACCACAACCTAGGCTTTAGGATTGTATCCACTGAATTCCTACTTGAATAAAAGTTTAGATACACTTATCTAGATTAGACAACTTAGGACCTTTGCACCGTAGGCTCCCCCTTATAGAAAACTCACTTCTCAGGGCTACAAAGATTCGCTTCCCAAGGGGCATGACTTCCCAAAGGACTGTTGTCTCTACTAAGGACCATGGGAATGTAAAATATCTTCACAGACATGGTTCACCCCTTGAGCTAGTGGATAGAAAGGATTTTTTCCACTAAAACACAATTTTTAGTAAGGGCATTTCGTTCAGCAAGTGAATGATAAACTTCCTCAAAAGGTCTCCCAGCCCTGAGAACTAGGGTTTGATGCACCAAAAGGGTCCTAAAGGAGAGCTATCACTTAGTAATACCACCAACATGACTTTCACCATAATCAAGTTTTATATAGCAATTAGAATGTTAACTTGGCTTTTAGCTTGTTACCGATCTAAATTTGTCCCATGGCATACAGAATATTGGGTATCTTGGTCCAAGGCAAGCTTCCTATAGAAATTACATGGATTTCTCTTACACCCAAGATCCATGAATGGTGAGGAGAGAGCATACATCCATGCAAATCCTAGGGATTTAAGCACTATAGACATGCCAAGTAGAAAAGAAGAAGTTCATTTTAAGCACCAAATGAAGTGTTGTTTAATCTAAGAAATCCACACACATGGTTTTGACAAACACATAAGGTCTTCGACAACGTCCTGCAAACAAGCATTAGTGTTTTATTATGATCATGTCTTTACACAATGATTTCCACATGCTATAAATAGACCATCAATAACACAAAATCATCTAACCTATGTCCTAGAAGAAAATGTAAACCTTAGATGTGGATTTTGATTGACAAAGCTTCTTTCTATTAACCAAGTGCACTCTAATAGAGTAGACTATGTCCCAGAAGGCCAAAATGGCTTAGAATACCCCCAAGTGCACTCAAACAGTGCCAACTATGCCCATGGTGCTATTGGGGCTAGTTTGGGCATAGTTGGTAGTTTCTAAGCATAGTTGGGAGCCCAGGTGTAGACTATGGGGAATTGTTCCCTAAATAATACCCAAAAATTAGATTTTTGAACTCTACCCTCTCAAGTGCACCTAGACAATGCAAATTTCACCTATGGTGTAGTTGGGGCTCAGAAGGGTTTAGTTGGTAGTTTTTGGGTGCAGTTGGTAAGTTAGGAGCAAAAAATAGGGGTTATGGTGTCTCCTAGACTCCTAAAACTACCTCCTAGGGGACCCAAGTGCACCTTGATAGAGCAGAGTGCACCCTAGGATAGGAAGTTAAGAAAATGCATAGAATTAAGGCATATAACCATATTAATAGACCCCCTAAATAATCTAGGAGTGATAAGGAAGTGCAGATAGTCATTATACCCTTTTAAATGAGCTCCTTCCTTGCACCTACAAACAAAAAAAAAGAAAACCCAAGTTAGATAAGCATGTTCATGTTGGGTTCACTAAATGTTGAACCCGATTTGACAGGTAAGCATTTGGAATTTTCAACTAGCCAATAACATGCTTTCTTTTGTTCAATTGACTTTTCAAATTTTTTCTTCACTACCTTCGACTTTGTTCTTTCACCATTTGTGTATTTTTAAACATTCATTCTATATTGTATCTAACTGATTTCTCCTCTAACTTATTTTCACAATTTTTATATCAATCTTTAGTCTTAGTCGTCAATGTTCTCCACTAATGTTTGCTTCAAATATTCCTGTGATTACTTCATTCTACTTGCATTAATGCTTTTAATGGAAGATTTGATCATAGAATTAGGGTTTCTCAGAGAGTTGTAGAAATATTTTCATTAGGGACTACCTCTCAACATAAATCTTTTTCTTTCACATGATTGGGAACAAGGAACATATGAATCTTTAGAACCTTTAGTCCATCTTCTCATCAAGAAAAGAATAAACAACCCTTTAAAATCCTAATCAACTAGCTTTGGACTGATGCATTGCTAATATGATTCCTGCATTAGGCTAAATCAAAGGAATGATGAGAAGAAAGATCATCCTATAGTAAATCTAGACTTAGACTCAAGACTTTGATACTTGACTCGATTCAAAACCTTAAGGCAAGAGATTTGAACTGAAACTTGGGCAACAGTTGGCTCTATTTGGGGATTTAAGCATGATAATGCTTGAAAGAATCCAAGAAATCTCTGGTTCCACACAAGGGTGACAACTTGGAAACAAAAAGAATAGGGTAAACTAAGAAAGAAAAAAGGAAATACCTAAGAAAAAAAAAGCAACTAGACTAAGAAAAATGAATGAAAAGGAAAACCTACCTAGCTATCTACTACATAGGGGTTACCTATTTTCGATTTTGTATTTGATACAACTTCAGATCCTACCCATTATAAGAACATGGTAGGGTTTTTCTAGTTGGATATGCAAATTTGAAAGAATTATATTGATTTTCTTGTGTGATCTTAAAAGGTCCTTTCCATAAAGACTAAAACTTGGAATGAATACCTCTTGACTCATGCCTCTTATCCCATACCCACACCAAATCATCTTTCATAAAATTTCTAGGCCTTGCCCTTTTATCAAACAATTTCTTTATGCTTCCTTGATGTTTATTAATTTTTTCAACCATCTATTCTCTCTCTTCTTTTAGTCTAGTAAGATACAAAATCCTCTTCTCTAACCCATCTTGGAAAACATCATCTTCAATTGTAATGCCAACGGCAAATTAGCTTCTACTCCATACACCAATTCAAAAGGTGAGATCCCAATAGCCCTTTTAGGTGTGGTCCTATTAGCCCATAAAGCATAATGAATTTTCTTATGCCAACCTTTGTTATTATATGAGACTAATTTCTTCAAAATATTAATTATATTTTTATTAATAGACTCAACCTACCTATTTCCTTAAGGGAAATAATTAGATGAATGTCCAACTTGAATACCATTATCATAGAAAAACTAAATGATCTTTGAAGAGGAAAAATAAGATGCATTATCTATTACTAACTTCATAGGAACTCCAAACCTTACTAGAATAAGTTCTTTGATAAATTCACATGCCACCTGTGAGGAAGTTTTCTTCATTGGCTTTGCCTCTACCCATTTGCAAAAATAATGTGTGGCGGTGAGTATGTATGAATGTCCTTGACTAGAGGGAGGATTAATTGGGCCTATAAGGTCCAAACCCCATTGATGGAAATGATCTTCAATTACAAGCATAGGGGATTTGGCAATGGAATTCTTCATATCTTCAAAGGCCTTTTTCCCAATATCACTCCATTTTAAAGTTTTATTTCCTTTCATCATATCAACTACATTTTTAACTATCTCAAAAAAATTAGGAACAAATCTTCTCAAGAAATTTACCTGGTCGAAGAAGGACTTCACTCTAGTTTTACTCAATGGTAGACTTAAATGTTGAATAGCTTTAACCCTATTTGGATCAATCTTCACTCCTTCTTGAGATAAAATATGACCAAGCAACTTGCCTTCTATTACACAAAATACTAATTTCTTTGGGTTCAGAGAGATACCATGCTCTTTACATCTTTGTAATACCTTTTCTAAATCCCTGATAGGATCTTTTCTCTTCTTGGAAAATACTAACAAATCATCAAGATATATGAAAATAATTCTATCTTTCAAACCTTCAAAAGCCAAATTCATGCCACATTGAAAAGTTTCTCTTGCATTGATTAAGCCAAAAGGCATTTTATTCTATGAAAATGTACCCCATGGTTTGGTAAATGCAGTCTTAAATTGATCTACTTCATTCAAGTAAATTTGACTGTATCCTAAAAATCCATCCAACATGGACAACATGTTTGATCTTGCAATAGTGTGTAAAAGATGATCCATATTAGTGAGAGAAAAATTATCTTTAAATGAAGCTTGATTTAGATTTCTAAAATCTACACAAATTCTTTTTCCTCACTAGTACAATATTAGCCACCCAAGTGGAATGATGAAAAGGGTATATAATCCTAGCCTATAGCATTTTGTCAATTTGCTTGAAGATTTCTCCTTCAGCTATAGGATTACAGTTCCATTGTTTCTATGTGAATGACATTGCTTTTGGTTTAAGAGGGATTTAGTGTTTGAACTTCCCACCCATGAAATTCTTTAGGTCTTCATAACTCCAAGCAAATACATCTTAAAATTTAATAAGTAATTTCTTGATCTCTACCATCTCTTCTAAGGTGAAACACTTTCCTATGTTTATCATCTTTGGACTAACTTCTATCCCAATATTGATTCCATCATATTCACCACAAGTTTTCCCTTTCTTATCTCTTTCCTTGTTTATGCATGCATCATTTCTATCAAAATGTTTTTCTAAAGAGATTAGATGAGGTGGAATCTCATTACCTTTCAATTGAATCATATCAGACTTTGTTTTCTTCTTGTCACCTGTCATTGAATCATCACCATTTTCATTAGAACTTCCTTCAAAATACAAGCATTCAAAAGGATATTCCCCTTCAAATAATTTTAATACGTTTTTATCATCTTTAAACACCTACCATGAATCTTCATTATTAGTGACATTAGGCCTGAATAATACTTCTACTTTATAATTTTGTTATTTGAAATCAGGGTGTGGTAGGACCAATGATGTGGAGACGTCCGAAGAGTCAACTCTAGAATTAAATTCTCTAAGTATTGATGTAATTGAGAAAGCATCAAAACCCTCAATTTCATCACAGACCTTATTATGATAGCTTGTCAATCTTGAATTCTTTGCTGCATATCATTTTTTGACTTGTCTTACTACCAACTCTACATCTCCTTATGCTTTAAGCATCCTGCATCCTTTTTTTTTTCTGCCATTATACCAAGAAGGAGAGCTTCATATTTATTATTATTATTAGTGTTTTTAAAATCTAACTTATAAGCAAAACAAGTCATTTCTCCATCAGGTGATATAAAAACCATGCTTGCACCTAAACAAACATTTGCACAACTGCCATCAAATTTTAGGGTCCACAATTGATCACCTTTATTTGCTTTTGATTCTTCTAAAATCTTAGGTCTACTAGAGAACAAAATATAATTTCCAAACAACATTTCATGATACAAGATTTGAGATCCAGGTTCACCTGATTTGAAAACAGTGAATTTTGCTTTCTCTTTTGGTTCTAGCTTCACCTTTTGTCTCCAACCTATATAGTGGCACTAGACCAATCTAATTTTATTTCTCCCCCCATGTCTTTGCAAAAAATTCTACTCAAAAGAATTCCATAGCTTGTAGGGATGTCTTCTACTAGAATGGTAAGTTTAAATCTCTTAGAGAGGTAAGCAACAAGGGTAACTTGAGAATCTTTAATCTGTCCTAGCAATGACACTTGTTTGACATCCATTGAGTAGTATCTACCAAAAGTTTTATTCAATAGGAGTCCTAAAACTTTTGCAATAGAAGCAAGCATCACATTATTAGAGGCTCCTAAATCTATGATGTAATTACTCAATCTATTTCTATTGATGAACAAAGAAATATAAAAAGGATCTGGCTTTTGATTTTGGCAAGTAGCTAAAATAATAGATTCTTCTTCTTAAAACAGTCTAGGATTTGCAAAATCTTCATTATCAAAAAAGCTCCACTAGTACTAGGCTTATTATGATGTTTAACATTGGCATTAATATTACCATGATCTATCTCTTTACTATTACAATGCTCAACTAATCTTTTCAATTGATCAGGATTAGATTTAAAAAAATCCAATGGAGATATCTAAATTCATTTTTCTTCACAATATTGTACTATGTCAAAGGAATTAGCATACTTACCTTTATACTTCTCTTGTGAATATGGAGTTACTATGCCATTGTCTTTATAAACTTTATTTGATGGTGCATTATTCTTGAGAGGAACTAAGTTGTTAATAATATCACATCCTTCTTTCATCCTGATGATGGATCACAAAGTGTGATCTAAAATGTTGATGAAAAAAAAACATACATAATCAAATCTAGAAGCAAAATCAAATAACTGAGTTGTTGTTCTGATCTCTATTTTTTTGACCTCTGGTGATTATTGTTAATTGAGGTCCTTCTAGAGAAGTAGAACAATTTCCTCCTACTTTTGAATCTAACTCATACTCCAAGAAATATTTTTTAGAGTCACCACAAGGGGCATGATCATCCTCACTTTTAGGATATTCAATTGTTTTTTCTTTGTTATCCACCATCTATCTATATCTGATCATATCATCACATGTATCTCCATCATGATCTACTCTTAGGTGAGAAGAACACATATTTTGTCTTTTTGGAGTAGGTTCAATAGCTATTCTTTGCTGAATAGGTGATATTTGCAATGATTTACCTCCATTTGGATTTCTATGACCTTCTTGATGAGGTTGATGAAAAGAATGAGCAAGCCTATTAATTTTTCTTCTTCAATGAAATGAGTTCATTAGACAATTTTTGAAGCATGGCTTCTATAGTATTGGAAGTACTAGCTGTATTGCTCATAGTTCTAGATTGAAACTCTCTTTTCCACTTACAAGAGGCTATCATGTCATCCTCCATCTCGAAAACTAGTGTTTGAGAAGCTAGCAAGTTGGCTACATTTGCTCTTGTAATATGGTATCCTTGATTAGGTGGCATGGAGCTAATGTAGAAAGTTTTCTTATTATCATTAGTAGGTGCACTTTTAGAAAAAATTCTTTTGAGAAGTTTATTGAATTTTGGATTGAAATATCTCATAGAAACTAAGGTTTCTTTCTTTATTTGTGCTAATTGTAATAACAAGGTTTGTGCATCTTCTGTGATGTTGTATCTTTCCTCAAACCTTTGTTTCATGGTGTTTCAATTTGTGATGCATCCTGCAGCTAGGTTTTGAAACCAATCAATGATATTATCCACTAGTGTATCAACAAACATTTTGACTTCTATATCCTCATGTTGAGGATTTCCTACACCACAAGCCTTATGGAAAGCACTCAAGTGCTGTTCTGCAGAAGTAGAGTCATCTCCATTGAATCTGGGAAAGTTCTTCCTTGATGCTCTTGGTAGATCATTATTAGCCCAAAGGGAAAGAGGACCAATAAAATTTCCCCATGGTTGTGCCATAACTACTGGTACATGTAGGACTAGAAAATGGGCTAATGTCTAACATACTATTAGTAAACCACAAAATCAATGATCATACATTAATACCCTCTAGTCTACCATGAAAGCCAAACTAATAAAGAAAGCAACACAAGGTTAGAAACCCCCTCTTTATTTTTTAGTTCCCATGTCCTTCTTTCTTCTCCAAATTATGTAGCTCCAAGTTGCGTATAATGCACACAATGTTGAAGAAAAATCCTATAGTGATGATAATGCTATGAGAATACTTGAAGTTGTGGTTTGAATGTGAGAGAAAAAGTTAAAATCCAAGAAGCTAGGGGCAGAAAATTAGAGGACGAATGCTCATTTTATAATTAGCACACAAGGTGAGAGCATTAGATTTTTCACCCTTAGATATGTGACATGGCAAGAGATTCCTTTGAGAATCCATGACACATATGATACAATATGCCAATTATAAATTTCTATGATGCGTGGAAGTCAAACTTGGCTAAATGTGGGAGAGAATCTGTGGCACATCATATGACACCTCAAATCCACTTAAAGCCAAGAATGAATGACAAAGGAAGCTAAAGATAGACATGCACAGGGGAATAAGAATATTGGATTATGACATATCTTAGCCAAGTGTCAAAGGAGAATCCAAAAGGTGTCTTACCCAAGTGTCATGATGATGTCAATCTTTTATGGAATATTTGAATTAAAAATCTTTTATTCTACAAAATAGTGATTAGTAAAAATGGAATTAATGATGGAAAAATATGACTTAGGAAATTAAGAATTTCCATGGTTTGCGAATAATTAATCAATTTATTAATAAAATTAAATAATTGAGGATGATAATTAGGAAGAATAATTAGCAAGAATGATAGGATTAAATTATGGGTTATTTAATCCTATAGAGAAAATTAGTAAATGATTGGCCAATTTGATTAAATAAGTGTGATAACATCCTTTGATGAAAAATGTGATGATAATGGAGATTGAATAGGATGATAACAAGTAGATCGAAGCCATGGTTAAATTGATTGATTGATTGAAATTGATAACATGCCAAGGACACATGACATGAATTAAATATACATAACATTTAACTGACATTGTAAAATGCTACAGGATCGAGATTAGTTGATAACTTGGTTGATCATAATAATATCGATGAAAACTATCAATATTATTAAAATGGTTAATGATGCCATGCTCTGACATTGAAAGACTCAACAATGTCAAAGATCGTATGACGTGAATGATAGTTTGACCTATCAGTAAGAGCCATGATAGTACTAAGGTCATATTTATAATATTTGATAGCTTGATAGGTTTCCAAGACACTGAAAGCCATAGCAATGCCTAGGATTGAAAAGATGATGATTGATTTTGGATGTTTGATTTGTTTTGTTATGATTATGATTGATTCTGAGTGATTTTGAATTGACTTGGGGCGCTTTCGAGTTGATTTGGAATGGTTTTGAGTTGATATGAAATGATTTCAAAATGTTATGAAATTGATGTGAAAGAGAATAGAAATGATGAAATATGATCAATTTGGCCAAAAGATCAGAGTTGGTGAAATGAGAAAATGGAATGAATTAGTATGAAGAAGTGATGAAATCGTAGATGTGAACCATTTTTGAGCATGTACAATACACTAATTTGATTTGTTTGAAAAGTAATAGAAACAAGAGGAGAAGTACCAATCAACAACAAAGCATCAAAAATAGAAGGAATATAATTTCTAACAATAGGAGGAGTAGAGGATTTTCTTCTCTCTATTCTATTTGGAGGAACAATTGTAGACAATAGAGTATCTTGAAGTTGTTTGGTTATAGATTCCCTTGCACATGTCCTTCTTCTTCTGCAAAGGTCTTATAGGATAGGAAAGTTAGCCTTGTTGAGCTCTTCATATATTGGGTCAATATTTCCTCTCTCCTTGGCACTCTTGGCATATTTCTGATCTAGAGTGTATCAAATATTTAGATAAATGGTGTTTTTGAAATTTATCTTACTAGTCTAAATTTTTTAATTTGTCTCTACTTCTTCAACAGATTGAGGCTATAAACTGGTATCAAGTCCTTATGGCAAACAACTGAATACCGCAAGTCTTTTCGTGTAGCTCAAATATATATATTTTGAATGTAATTTATTATGAAGGGAAATTCTTTAAAATTTTCATTTAAATCAATAGTAGACTCGCCAAAAACTTCTAGTTAATAGTTTTTTGTCCTATTATATTTGATAATCTTAACTCTTTGATACCCAATGCTTGGAGAAACAAAAGGATGTTTACCAATAATTGGGCTAGTGTATGTATCCTATCACTACCTTGAATTGATTAGGTATACTTCCCTATGATTCTTGCAATAATATGCAATGAATATGTCTTTATGTGATTAAAAAATCTTAATATTATAAGCTCTTAACCTGAGAGTAGTAAAGGATAACCAAGTTATTTTTAGACACAAACAACTCAGGCAAGAGGTATATGAATAACCTATCACACTCAATGGAATGATTGTAGTAGACTAACTTGATATTTTCTAACTTTTAATTCTATTCTAAATGTAGATTACTCATCTAAATGCACAAGTAGGAAAGAAAGGATTATACATATGAGGGTAATTGGAATTGCTTTGACTATTAGCCTTGACTGAAATGGAATTCAACAAGTATCCAATAGATTCACATACATTATCCTTTCATTCCCAATGAAATACCTAACATGTATGAAAATTATCAAGAGAAGAAACATAACCATATATGAAGCAACAAATGGAATTACTATACTATAAATATCAAAATGAAGTGGAATCCATCTGATTATTTATAGGGTCATACACAATTGTCTTTCAACTCTAGGTGCAATGTTATCTAATGCATGGGCTACAAAACATGAAAATAAAATACTATAAATGGAATTACATAACCATTCCATCTCAAGTTTTTTGACCCTTGTATTATCAAGTGAGGTTACATTTATAGTTTTTTGTGATCCTTTTCTAATTCTGGCAGAGCAACAATCATATAATAGAAAAGAATAAAATATAAAATTCTCATGATATGAGCACTTGATATCTCTTCTACTAATGATCCATAATATTCTTGAAAACACCCCATGACCTTTCAGCTTCTTGTGATTTTAGAAATCCTACAAAAACCTTTTAATCTTTCATATTCTACTATTTTGCACTAAACTAAATATTTCATATTCCAATAGTTACTGCCAGTTTAAATTTCTATCATTGATCTTACATGATCTGACAATCATGATGAAACCTTGATTACCTTTGTTATGACTATACAACAAAGACTTTCGATGAATGAGGGCCCACCAATCCATGTGTCAACAAGTCACTTGCCCACATTGTTTAAAGTCTAAGCATCTTCAAAAAGTGGGCAAGTGCACACCATTGATATTCCAAGATCAAACAATCATGTAAGGTTGACTTACTTTCATCATGTCAAAAAACTTGACCAATCGTAGCACATGAATTTGGCATCCATTTTAACAATCTTCTTTTGCAGCTCGCAAACTAAATTTGGCCCTACAGCCAAGTGTCTAATCGACACTTTCCTACATTGCCTAAACTTCAAGCATATTCAAAAAGTGGGAAAGCACAATCCATATATCTCTTTCTATTCTAACAATGAAAGTATCCAACTTTCATTTTAATATTTAACTAGGACTTGATTTGATAGGTAAGCATTTGGACTTTTCAACTGGCCAATAGCATGCTTTCTTTTGTTCAATTGACTTTTCAACTTTGGTCTTCGCCACCTTTGACTTGGTTCTTTCACCATTTCTATATTTTTAAATGTTCATCCTATATTGGATCTAACTAATTTTACCTCTGACTTGTTTTCATGATCCATATATCAATCTTTAGTCTTAGTCTTCAATTCTCTCCACTACTGTTTGCTCCAAATATGCCTATGATTACTTCATTCTACCTGCATCAATTCCTTTAATGGAAGATTTGATCATAGAATTAGGGTTTCTCAGAGAGTTGTAGAAATATTTTCATGAGGGATTGCCTCTCAACATAAATCTTTATCTTTTATATGAATAGGAACAAGAAACATATGAATCTTTAGAAGCTTCAGACCTTCTTCTCATCAGGAAAAGTATGAACACACCCTTAAAAAACCCTAATCACCTAGCTTTGGACTAATGCATTGCTCATATGATTCTCACATTAGGTTAACTCCAAGGAATGATGAGAAGAAAGATCATCCTATAGGCAATCTAGACTCAAACTCAAGACTTTGACACTTGACTTGATTCAAAATCTTAAGGCAAAAGATATGAACTGAAACTTGGGCAACACAATTATATTTGCACAGATGGTATATTTAACAAAATATCAATTACATGGCCTATACAAGCCACTATTAGTTCCTATCTTGGAATAGTAGCTAGGATTAACTTTTAACTGATAATTAAATGTGTATTTTTGGAAGAATCAAAATTATTATTTTTTAAAAGGAATTATAATTTTAATAATTCATTAGAAATGAGAAAATAACTATGCGAATGAGAAATGGAAGCATGGATTTAAAATTTTGTAATCATGACATTTTAGGTTTTTAGATTATATCAAAGTGATATTATAGGCTTGTCATTTTTTCATTTAAGATGTATGGGGATATGGGTACTTGGGTATTTAGGGTATCGGGTAGAGGTATGTGTATGAATAGGAGACAAGGGTACGTGGGTATGTTAAACTTTTTTTTAATTATAATTTAATATTTATAAAAATTCTCAAATTATAAGTCATGAAAATGGTTTTTCAAAACAAGAACAATGATTAAGTTTACAAGTGTAATGGATTGTTTTCAGTTTAAGATTTGTTATATATTTGTAATAATAATATATGATAAATGTTTAGATGCATAACAAAGGTAGACTTTAAACATGAACAAGATCATCAATCACATAACAATGACATATTGCAAATGATACATTTCTGATTGTTAATTATTTATTAGTATTGTATCAAAGTTTCAAATTGATTATGTATTGAATTAAGCATAATAAAAACCAAGTTGATACACAACAAAAATAAAAAATAAATAAAAATCATAAATCTTAATTAAGGTCATAAGCTATGATACTCTACACTAAGTTCCCAATACTTTGGGTGCATGTACTTGGTATGATTTTGTTCATATTAATTTAATGAAAACACATTTTGAAATTAACAAGGGCAAATAGTTGGTAGACTACTATTGGCTCTATAAAATGACATTTAGGTTGCACTTCTAAATGCATGTTTTACTAGACTAAGAGGGATGTGTCAATTCTCTTTTAAAAAATAGCCTTTTTGTACTACTAAATGGATGTTTTACTATATTAAGAGGGATGTGGAATTTTTCTTTTAAAAACTAGGGCCATATTGATGTCATGGCCATCATGACTCGTTCAAATATGAAACCCCACAATAATAAATGATTAAAAATATTAATTAAATATTTGTTAATAATATAATGTGTGACTAAATATTACTTCATAATATATAATATCATCATATGAATATAAATACTTCACATGCTCAATAACAATTGCATAATAACTAACTATCATACCAAACGTTCCCTTGGTTATGTAATAATAATAATTTACCTTTGTAAAAATATCTTCAAATATTATTACTTTACTAATTAAAAACCCAATTAAATTAGCATAAGGGAAACGTTGATTACATGGCATAATAATAAATATACAATGAACATAACATATATCCATTTTACAAGAGGGGTGACCACATAATAGATGGTTAGCAATATATTTAATTGAAGTCCCCAATGGGACAAGAGACACTGGAAATAACTTAAATAAACAAGTGTCATGTAGTGGCATGTATTTGCCGTTTATAGTATTAAAATAATTTATAATATAATTTTAGTTTCTTTTGATCCAACAAAACTTGGGATATTAAAAATGATTAAAGTATTGTTAAAAATATTACAATAGTTATAATTAATTTAATGTGATATTTATAATAATTAAATTAAATTAAATTAGAAACCTTATTGTATACGTTTGAATTGATTTAAATTATGACATGCCAATTGAATTGTAAAATGTGAGAATGGTTAGTGGTAATTAATGAATTGACTAAAATATATTCTTTTAGAAATAGTATAGTTATATTAATTTCTCAACTAACATATTGCTTGCAAATATTATTTTTGATGAATAGTCATTTTCTATTAAGGAATAATATACTTAGATACAATTCAACAAAAAGGGGTTGGAGGATAGCACCCAGGGAAAGTTCACATGGCTGTAGCCAGAATAAAAAACTATTCATAAAAAAAAAACTTATAAGAAAAAACCCTCAGGATGCCAAAGTAGTGCCAGCTGAGTGGGGTGGTTCATCCTGATATTGAAATCCACAATCATCCTTGGGATTGGCAGGTGGGCTAGGAATAGTCCAACCATCAGTAGCATCTTCAGGGGCCTGGGACTCATCTTTTGTATTAGTCCATGAAGGTGAAATAGCTAGCTCTAGGAGAAAGGGCCATTTACTAGAAACAACATGTCAAGCACTAAGAGGGGGAGCAACTGGGCCTAAGGACTAACCTATGCCACCATGGAGTGGGGAAGTTGAGTGACAATGCCAACCACCATTGCTACCACTGCGAGAGTGGTGGTGGGAAGCCTACGAGCGTGGCATATGAGAGCAGTAGTTAGAAGAGATGTGCCCCCATCAATAGCCCCTGGGCAGAGTTGTGTTAGCTAAGACATCAAGAGGCACTATGGAAAGTATACAGGGAGTATTACCCCAATGATTGAGTATCTCCTAGAGGTGGGCCACCTCTAGAGCCACCTTTTTGGCTTGTACTTCAATCCGTATCATTACATTACTACAAATGCATGCTTTAGTGTACATAGCAATAATCTTATAAGACACATTAAGCAAAGTAATGGGTCACGAAAGATATCCTTAGGATCTCCAACTTCAGGTATGAATTTGATGTTTCCTTTGTTGATAATAGCTCCTAGACTCTTAGAATGATAGGCTTTATGATAGACTTTGTGCAGGTTTGGACCAATAGATTTCCAAAGATGTTTATAAAATTCATAGTGAAACCCATCACACTGAGGGTATTTGTCATTAGCCATGGGCAAAACCACCTCCTTAAGGTCTTTGATGGTGAGAAGCTGCTCATAGAAAGCACATTGCTTGATCGCTAGGTAGTTTGGAGTAATAGAAGTACACTTTCAAAGGGCTTCCTCCCAAGAAACTAAATTTCCCTATGAAGCAAACACATTTTCATAATGGTGAACAAAATATTGTAGGATGTTAGAGAGATTAGGGAGAACAAAATTGCCTTGTTTGATCATTTTAATCCAAAAATTAGTATGAAGGGATCTAAGAGCTTGAAATAATTCTTTAGAAGCCTTATCGCAAACCTCCAACCAATGGAGGTGAGCTTTAATTTGGGCCCCTCGAGCAACATAATTATTTGCAACCTATTTTTCATGATGAAGCTTGGCAAGCTAAATTAGGAAATCAACATCAAAAGAGTTAAGGGTGAGAGCTTCAAAAGCTTTTTTGAGAGCTATGGTAGTGGATTCATAAGACTGTCATATGAAAACCACTAACTGCCACCCATAGATGTACAAAAATCTAGCAGTTATGGTGACAACATCATTCCACCACTGAATCCAACTTGTCTAAGAATGCATGCATGGCTTCAAATTCCAGACACGTAAGATATGAGCAATAGTGAAAGCATACATCAACATTGACATATTGAGAAAAAGTTGAGTCCTAACAACATGTTGGACAACTATATGCCAAGAAATGGAAAATAAATGAGGTAGTGGTCTAATAATGTCACATTTGGCAAAGGAATGATAGGTAGATCTCAATCCTTAGAAAAGGAGAAAAAAGATTGTGCAGTAATCATAGCATGATCAAGATGTTTTAAAATGTAGTTAGAGCTAGCTCAAAAGTTGGACCAAGTGTGCCAGACTCCATTATGCTGGAAGCGGTTAGTATTGGGATCATAAATGCCCAATTTATTACGCATGTAGTACAAGGCTTCCCTTTCCCCAGCTATCTAGTAAAAAGGAAAAATGTTGTCTTTGTCAGAGGCCAGCTCAACCATATTGAAGTCACCACACATAACCCAAGTAGTTGGAGGAAAGTTGTTAGCCATCCAACCCCACAATTGAGATCTTTCCATAGCATCATTGTAAGCATAAACATTAACTACTCCAAAGCAATGATTGTTGATCAAAAGCAAAAGTCAAATTATTCTGTGCATAGGGTCAGAACGATGTGAAATAATAGAAGAATGAAGATGAGGTGAAAAAAGAGTAACTACACCACCTCTACTAGTTTCATGCTTAAAAGAAAACACAATGCCATCTGACCAAATGATGTGAGATGTAGAGGAAAGCATGAAACCATACATATTAACCTTTTTCATGTAGAGAAAATCTAAATTACCAAGTTTGTGATGGGTATCCCTAACATAGTACTTTTTGGAGAGGTCTGTAAGACCTCACACATTTCATCATAAAAAAATAATGAAAACTATTCCATATCTTCCTCATCCTTGAGAGAGGAGTAACTATTTTTTAGGAAAGTGGAAGCTTGGTTAAAGCCAAAAGGAAACTCCTCTTGACTGATAGCTCATCTTTTCTCCTCTGGAGACTCAACACATCCAGAAGGACTACAAGAACACTATGCATTTTGAGTGACAATGGAAGAGGCAACAAGAATCACAACAGAAGTAGTGGCACTTGTGGCTGCCTTGATCCCCTGTGAACTTATAGGGTTTGATTTTTCAAAACCTGGCTTCAGCTTGCAAATATTATTATTAGGGTATGTGCATGATCATGGTGTGCTAAAAAGTGGTGATGTGGAAAAAATGGAGTTTTAAAATGTCTAAAAGAATTTCAAAATCCACTCTAACTTTTTTCCCCTCATCCTAATACCAAGGCAAAAAGGTTAGACCAACTCTTATCGGGTATCCGATCTATTATTGGGTACCCAATATCATATCTGGTATCTAATATGAGATCGAATACCTGAAACCTATGACTAGAATTTTTTTTAAAAAAACACAAGATAAATCAACCATTTTCAATCGTTTTACATTGTTTTTCCTCCCCATTTTGGGCATCTGATATGAAAATGAGTATATGATTGAAGCAAGTAATTTTTTTGTTTATTTGATGGTTTCAATGAATTACATTTAAAATTAGGTTTTATTTTATGGTTTTCAATGAATTATATTTAAAATTAGGTTTTATTTGATGGTTATCAATGAATTATATTTAAAATTAGGTTTTTTAATAGAAATTGTTGATTTATTTTTATTTTAATAAAAAAATTAAAATATGGTTTTTTAATTTAATAGGTATGGCTAACTCAAATGATATTGATAACACTGAGCCACAAAACAATGTTCCTTGAAACCCTCCACCAAATAATCCAGTCACCCCTCAAAACCATCCACCAAACAATCTCCTACCCCCTCAAAAACATCCTTAAATTGAAGATTTGATACAAGAAAAACTTACCAAACTGAGGGATTTACAAACCACATATAACACTATACCTACATTGGCTCCCATGTTATCCATGTTAAACACCATAGTGGATAATATTTAGACACTCATTGATGAACAAAATACTGCTCTTCACTAGCATGAGAAAATGCATGCCATGTTTGATGATGAGTTGGACTATGATGAGGTTGCGACCCTAAACATAAGTAAAGATGATATAGTTAACCTTTTTGTGAACCCAAAAAATGGTAAAAATATAGACCACACAAAACCCAAATTATCAATTAAATGGTGCACAAATGAGGCTATGTGTGTGAACTTTTGGGATTGTTGTTGGATGGTTTTTGAAAAACCTCTAGTCTATTTCATTAGAAAACTATATGCTAAATTTTTATTGGGCCTCAAGGTTTACTACTAGAGCATGAGGCCCAACATGGGTGTAGGAAGAGGAGCTCCTCAAGATAGACCATTTTCTCAATAGAATAAAGCTAGCACTTTTGTCTTCCTTACTAATGTCTCCCCCCCTCCTTGAGTGCAACATCCTGATATCATTATAGAGCCTAGCTCTAAGACTATTAGAGCCATCCATAGATTGAGTAGCCTACTAGTATCCCAAGCTAGGTTAGTGTTGCCTCCTTGTGTTGATAATGTTGATGCAAGTTTATCATCAATGATCTTGTCACATGTTTGTGTGCCTCATACTTGTATAATGTGCAAGAATATTTATTTGGGTCCCATTGGTGATCTTTCTAAGTATCAATATCTATTTGAGGAGGGTGATATAATAGACATGCCTACAAAGACTGCACACCCTAACATGAGTGAGTCAGGGCATGCAAAGCCATGGAATCCTTTAGTGTTAGTATGTGTATACTTTTTTTTTTGTTATGACATATGTGATTTAAAGTTAATCTTTATAATAGAATAATTTTAACCCATACTGACTTATACATGTATGTGATCTTCATTCATGTTTAATTGATGACTGAGGAGGAGCTCAAATAGGGTGATGATGTCACACTCTTGGCTATTTCATTTGGCCTTGAGATATCTACGTTACATTATATTGTGTTGTCATTTCTTTTCTATTTGATTTTGGAACTTATATGGTTTGTAATATTTCTTTTCTCTTGTAGGTATCACTTGTCAGTGGGGGTCAGAATGCGGGGGGTGAGGCACAACCTATTGATAAGGGGAAGGTAATTAGGTGCTTTTAAAGTGATTAAATATTGATGCATTCTTGTACAATATTTGTGCGAATGAAATTTAATTACATTTTTTATTATACAGGGTGTGACTATTGGTGATGAGTCTAGGTAGATTTAGCATCACAGACCCTATGGCATTTTCTTTCGCAATAAGAGCCCCTTCATATGTATAAGTATCATTTTTTTTTTCTTATTTTCATAAAAAAATTCAAAACTAATTTCCATGATATTAAAAACTAAGATTTTTTATCTCATAGGAAACACCTAGTGCATAGGAGGTTGGACATCAGAGTTTTGTATCTTTTCTCATGCAACCATTATATCCAAAGGAGGAGTTGATAGAGGTAAGTTTTAGTTTTAATTCTTGATTATATGTTATAAATTTAGTATGCTATGAATTATAATGTTATAGTTTAATTGTAGATCCATATGACATATATATATATACATATATATATATATACATATATATATATATATACATATATATATATATATACATATATATATATATATATATATATATATATGTACATATATATTATACATATGTATATATATATATATGTAGATATGTATATACATATGTATATATATATGTAGATATGTATATACATATGTATATAAATATGTACATATGTATATACATATGTACATATATATATACATATGTATATACATATGTACATACATATATATACATATGTATATATATATGTACATATATATATATATATGTACATATATATGTACATATATGTATATATATATATATATGTACATATATATATGTATATACATATATACATATATATATATATATACACATATATATGTACATATATATATATATACATATGTATATATATATATGTACATATATATATATACATATATGTACATATATATATACATATATGTACATATATATATATATATGTACATATATATATATATATATATATCAATGAGGTTCAAGCATTATCAAGGACATATGGGAGGACTCTTGACCATCGTAGGAGGTTGATGAGAGAGGTATTTATGATGAAAGTTAAAAATATATAAATCTTTAGTAAAAAGAAGATCATTAGGCATTGGAGTAATTCAATGTTAGACACATAGAATCATATAAATTTTAATAGTCTAACTTTGGGTTTTCCTTTTTTGTTTATGTAGGAAGCATTTGATCCACCTAGTTCAACAAAGAGGCTACATTTTGATGATCCACCAATAGAATAGGCATATGTCACAATGTATACAAAAACATTGATACTATACAAATTTTGACGGCATGAGCAACCACATTTTGTATATGTATCTATGTATTTTGATATATATTTTTGTCATATATGTGCACAAGGATATATATATATGTGTGTATATATATATGTGTGTGTGTGTGTGTATATATATATATATATATATATGGTATAGTATTACTCAATTTTTTGCGGATCATTTGTATTATTCATGTTTATGGAATATCATTCATTTTGATCATGTTTGTTATATTAAATTCAAATGCAATAAATTGTGAAGAACATTTTAACAACCTTTATTATCAAATTTTATGCAATGTTTAATTTGAAATGATCTCAGAAATCTCTTAAGATGTCTACAATTAGCCAAATCTATGGCCAATTTGGTTATAGGAGCCCATCTTTGGTCTTACAAGACATTTTAGTATGTATTGTTCACAAACGTTATAGGGGCTCTATGGTCAAAATAGGTGTGTCACTAGGTTATTATAGACCTTGACATGATCATCCTATAGTATTCTACTTTTCATTAATAGCCCCCACTAGCTCTGAGTTATGACCCTTAAAAGATTGATCTCCAAACACACTTAGAGCATCTTAGAGACTCTTTGGTATGGGTTGGTTGTGAACATTGTAGGATCTCTATGGATAGAACACAGGTGTCACTAGGATTCACTCGCCCATCTGAAGCTAATGGGATTGAAAATTTGATGCCAAGATCAGTGGTTTCAAAGTTATGCAGCGATGCACTAATGAATCAAGGCATACTACAAGTTTTGACATCGAGCGTGATCATTGTGCCAAATTCAAACAAAATTTTGTCTCTGTAAAAAGAGATAGGTTATTATAGACCTTAACATGACCATCTTGTAGCATTTGATGTTTCATAGATAGCCCCCACAAGCTCTAAGTTATGACCCTTAGAAGATCGATTTCCAAATACACTTAGAGTATCTTAGAGACTCTTCAATATGCGATAGCCATGAACATTGTAGGTTCTCTGTGATAAAATAAAGTTTGTCAATAGGGTTCACCCACCCATCTGGAGTTAATGACACTAAAAATTTGATGCCAAGTTCAGCAGTTTCAAAGTTATGCAGTGATGCACCAATGAAATGAGTCATGCTGTTAGTTTTGGCACAAGAGGTTATACCATGTTAATTTTGATAACTTAGTTAGTACCAGTAACATGAGAAGAGTAAGAGGTTTTCCTAAATTGAAGAAGCCTAACAATATAATTTGCAAACAATGTTAGTTAGACAAAATAACAAAGTCAAGTTTTAAGATTAAGACTCATACCTCTAAAGGAATACTAGAGATTGTTCATATTGACTTCTGTAGACTAATTGAAATGCAAAGCTACAAAGGAGATAAGTACATTATGCTACTTGTTGATGATTATTCTAGAATGATGACTATTATGTTTTTGATATAGAAATCTGATGCTTTCTAAATGTTTAAGTGGTACTTAGCAAGAGTTGAGAAGGAAACAGGTAAAAATCTGAAATGTTTGAGATCTGACAGAGGAGGAGAATTTACATCAAATGAGTTTGAGATGTTCTGTAATGATAGAGGAATCAAGAGATAGACATTTATACCTTATACCCCTCCACAAAATGGAATTGTTGAAAGAAGGAACACATCTATAATGGACTGTGCTAGGAAACTAATGATAGAGAAGAATGTTTCCTTTAAATACTAGAGAGAAGCTGTAAGTATAGTTGTCTATACATTGAATTGTGTACAAGTCAAGAAAGGTACTCGTTCAACACCTTTTGAACTATGGTTTGGATACTCACCTAATGTGAAATATTTTAAGGTATTTGGAAGCAAGTGATATATTCTCAAGGATTTTAGGAATGGTAAACTAGATGCAAAAAGTAAAGAAGGTATATTCCTTGGCTATTCCACAAGAAGCAAAGCATATAAGTGTTTAAATAATAATACTAACAAGGTTGTGGAAAGTGCAAATGTGAAATTTGATGAATATGCAAAAGTAAATGAAGCTGAACCTATGAAAGAACCAAAGTAATAGAAATCATTTGTATATTTCTATGAAGGTATGCCTGCTGATGAAGATATTATGAACTAGGTTGCAAATCAACATCAAGTTTTAGTGACTACCAAGTTACATACTATGAATGTTGAGTTGCATTTAGGAATTGAGCTACATTCAGGTGCCAAATTATAGAATGAAATTGAAACACATTTTTATTTATAGACTAGTGTACATGAAAAAGATGTTTAACTACCTGATAGAGATGTACACAATGATTCAAAAGTTGAGAAACCAAATAAAGAAAATAGAGCAGAACCATGATTGTCAAAGAATGTCAAGAGACATCATCCTGCATCACAAATCATTAGAGATAAGTATGTTAGACCAATGAAAAGAAAAAAGTTGAGAAATGATATATATTTTCTTAGCATGCAAGAACCTATAACAATGAAAGATGCCTTAGAAGATGTGGACTAGAGAAAAGCCATGAAGGAAGAGATTGAAAAAATTGAGAAAAACAAGACATGGACTCTAGTACCTAGACTAGAAGATAAGAATGTAATTAGCACCAAGTGGGTGTACAATAAAAGGTTAGATGAAAATGATGAAGTCACAAGGAACAAGGAAATATTAGTTTGTAAAGGATATGCACAAGAAGAAGGGATAGACTATAGAGAAGCATTTTCCCATGTTGTAAGATTGGAAGGAGTAAGAACTCTTCTTGCTTACACTACATTCAAAGGTTTCAAAGTTTATCAAATAGATGCAAAGTTTGTATTTCTGAATGATATATTGGAAGAAGAAGTTTATATAGAACAACTAGAATAATTTTTTGATGTTCACAACAAAAACATGGTATGTAGACCACACAAAGATTTATATGGTATGAAGCAAGCACCAAGAGCATGGTATGAAAGGCGGCATAACTATCTCATGAAGATTGGATTTGAAAGGACTAATGATAATAGCAATTTGTAGTTGAAGACAAAGCAAGGAAAAGGTATTTTACTATCTGAGATTTTTGTTGATGATATCATATTTGGAGGTCAAGATACTTTATGTAAGGCTTTTGCAAATAAAATGAAAAAATAATTGGAAATGTCTATGTTTGGAGAAATCAAGTTCTTTGCTAGTTTTCAAGTACATCAAATGAAATTTATTATATACATCACTCAATCAAAATATGTAAAGGAGATATTGAAAATTATTGGATTGGAAGATTCCAAGACAGTAAGCACAGCTATGGTGATAGGACACAAATTGTCAAAGAATGGTGATTCAACTAAGGTGAATCAAAATTTATACAGGTCTATGATTGGAAAATTACAATATGTAGTACATAGTAGACCTAATATTGCATTATCTATTGGGATAGTTGCAAGATTCTTTGCTAATCCCAAGGAGAATCATTTGATAGTTATAAAGAAAATAATGAGATATCTAAAAGGCACAAAAGATTATGGTCTATACTATAAGAAGAGTGAAAATTTTGAATTGAGAGCCTACACTGATGCTGATTGGGCTAGAAATATTGATGATAGAAAGAGCACTAGTGGAGGAGCATTTTTTTTGGAAAAAAGGCTGGATACATGGACTAGCAAGAAATAAAATTAAATATCTGAATCTATTGTTGAAGCATAATATGTTGCTACCATAGTAAATTGTACAAACACTGTATGGATCAAAAAACTACTCAAAGGCATGAAGGAGGAAATCACTAAACCTATGATACTTTATTGTGATAATACAAGTGCTATAAATATATCAAAGAATGTTGTGATGCACACAAAGACTAGGTACATTACAATCAAGTATCATTACTTAAGAGAGTTAGTTCAAGATAAAGAGGTGATGATGGAATATGTTAACATAAAAGAGAAAATAGCTGATATCTTCACAAAAGCATTACCTAAGGATGCTCATGTGTATCTAAGAGGTAAACTAGGGGTGATACCCCTATCCAAGGCTATGTAAGAAACATGAGAAGTGCCCTACATTAAACATGTTGATATACATATGTTACACATTGATGCAGTGGATCTTGCTTTAGGAGATGCCTAAAGTAATCAAAGAGATAGATCTACAAATTAATCACAAGCTAGGTGACAGAGGGAGAAACTAAAAATGTTCATATCTGCATATTAAGATGACAAGTATTTGGTATTTTTGTGAAAGAGGGAGAAATATATGTAAAAGAAAGAGAAACTGATGAAATAAATGAAAAAGAAACATACAAAAAGAAAGACTTAGAGGGAGATAGTGCACTAGCTGATTACATCTACATAGTAAGAGGGAAACAATGTAGGAGTCATAAGGAAGAGTTGATTATCTACTGATCAGAATAGAGTTTTGTAACCTACAGAAGATGAAAATTGCTGATAGAGGGAGAGATTTCTATACAAGGAACTATTTTGTTTTTGGTATTAATGTTGGTTGTATTGATTAAGTTTGGTTTGCCATAAATGCCAAAGAGAGAGATTGTTGAAAATAGATAGATAAAAGTATGGAATATGTTTGAATCATTGTTTTGTCACTGATGTCAAACCTTCTACTTGTTGGTAAGATAATTGCTTAGATAATTTGAGTAGTATCATTTCTTTGATTGATGAAGAGGATTTGATCAAATGAGGTAACAATAGCACCTAGAGGAAAGGTTGAATTATTGAAAATAAGTACAAAGATCAATTAAGATAATGATATTATAGTGCATTGATTATCTACTTTAGGTTACAAATGATAGATACACTGATTAAGCCTAGAAAAACAAGAGAGAAGAATTGAGTCTACCAAGCTTGACTAAGTGGACATTAGGTACTAAGAAAAGTTAGTGCTAGCCAAGAAAAAAATTAGTTGGAGCTGAGTAAAATTAGAATTCAATGTATGCCAAGTAAAATAGTTCTAGCCGAGTAAATTTTAGTTGATACCAAGCACCAGTAAACTTTAGTTCATGCCGAGCAATTTGATAGTGGATACCAAGCAATGTAGTATGTATTAAGCATCAAAAGAAAGTTAATGCTAAGGGACAAAATTATGAAAAAGATCATGAATTTGATGAATCTGAGCCAACAAGTTTGATTTCTTAAATTGTGTAAATCGAATGGGTTATAAGCTTGATGAGCTATTGGCAAAAAATTCAAGATAAACCATTTTGAGGAAAATTCAAAGAGAATTGAAGGATAATTTTCTAGAAGGGAACAAGAGAAATAAAAGGTAGATTCATTGAATCCTACCTAATCCCATCAAACCCTAAAATGGACAATAGAGGATGAACGACAAAAGATCCAATTTCTCTTTATAAGGGAATACAATGCATGAAACAATAGTTGGCATGTACGAGAACCAAAGGAAGACAAGGAGTCTTGGGTGTTTGTTTCATATCGTGACCAAACTACAGAGTTTGTAATTGGCATGCAAAGTAAAAAGACTTAAGGGTATGGATGCTTGAAGGGTTAACAAGCTATTAGAGATGGAGTGTATGAAAGCAAAGCAGAATGGAAGACTAAAACATAGATGAAGTTGTAAGTTGCTATCAAATCAAGCCTTACTATTACTTTCTAATCATTGTATTAGTCTAGGTTAAATCCTTTGGATTAAGTTTAACATAACAGTCATTTGTAAATCTTTTAACTAGGACATTCCTAGTGAATGATCAAAAGTCCTCTAACAAGGCTCACTCCTAATAGGGTGATTGGAATCCTCTAACTAGGTCACATTTAATAGTGTTCATTGTAACCTTTAACAAGGGTTGGCCTTTCACAAGGCATCACTTCAGAAGAGTGAGAATTAGTAGCATGTTACTTGTGGTTTTTTCCAAATTGGGTTTTAACATAAAATCATTGTGTCAAATGTGTTATTGAATCTATTATGTTTCATGCTTACATTTTTGAAAAGTTGATTTGACAACAACCTACAAATTTAAGTGATTGTATGATCTGATGCATGCATGCATGATGAATATGTTTTATGGATATGGGTTCACTAATTTGTGAAAAGCTTTTTTTGTACATCTGGACCTTGGATAAATGATTCACCTCTCTAGTTATTATAAATAATTCCAACACTTTCTTGGTTGTTTATTGGTGCATTTGTGCAAAAAAAAACTATATTATTGGTGAGGAGCTATTGGGGGTTGAACATAGCGAGTTTTGGGTGAATGTTTTAAAATGATAATTTTAGACCACCTCACACTCTACAAGCTCCATAAATATAGAAAAATTGAAAGATTAGATATGCAAAAATTCACCAAAACATTCACAAATTTCAACATAGATTAGAGATTTTAGATGCCCTAAATTAACCTAAGAAACTAGTTGATTGAAATACCTATTATTTTAACTACATTATAGGATCAATGAATGACCTACTTTAAATTATAAAGTTATGCGTCCCCTTCTGAATGATGTGCAAGAGATAAAATGAACCTATAAAAGAGATGCATAAGGAGTACTAGAACCAAATGATGGTTCCTTATCAAGCCCAAGATTGTCTATTGTCAAATATCACCAATAAATCCTAAAAACAATCAATATCAGTTTCTTTTTTTGTCGACAAGACTAGATAGAGCATTCCATATCCACCTTGCATTGTGATTCATTACATCCATATGAAATTCCCATCTAAAAGATAAGAATTCATTACCATTCCATTATTACTCTCAAAGAACTATTAATTCATCAGACGTAGCTATCCTTTGGATAAATTATCCTGTCATATAGGAAAAGTATAGAAAAATGCATGATACATACATTATTTTTGAATGACATGGTCATCTCATGGAAGTCCATCCCATGGACCCATCGATGGTCCTTTTGTGTCCTTCGTTGGGTCTCATTTGGTGTCTATGGGCATATTTGATAGATTTTTCATTAAACTAATAGTTGATTTGTGTGTTTTTTTATTAATTATGCATTCATATGGATACCAAGTAATAAAGTTTTGGTGGAATTGTCATCATAGAGTTTTTTTGTATGAATTCATACTAGAAAAGAAACCTCATTCGATGTGGTTTCATGGGCCTATTAATGTTGCACCAAGTTAGATAATTATTTACGTAGGTCTCCTACTAGCCATTACCATTACTTTGTCTGTGAAGTAGTGAAACCTTTTAGACTGAGCTTTTCACAACTTCTTTGCAGTTAAGGACCTAACATCTTCATATTTTAGGATGTTGTGATGAATGAAACCTTGACCTTGTCACCTCTTCCCAAGCTTGACCATGGAAAGCTGTAATTTTAAGCTTTTGCCACCTTGCTACCTTGACCTTAAGTCAAAATTAATATCTTGTGAAGCTACAATCTAGCTTAAAATTTAGTTGTCCTAGCTCTTTGTCACTCCTTCACAACTTAACATATCTTAACTACTTTTCCACCTGCAATGTTAGGATAACCATTTGAAGTTAACTATTGCGTTGATCATAACCTCACAACTTAAACCTTTAACTCATCATTCAATCCTACGAAGCCACAATTAAGAGTCATCGCCACGTCACAACTATAATCCATTATTAAATTTAACTACATGTGATCTTGCAATAACCTAGATGTTGACTGTTGTGGTTATCCTCGACATCATCACAACTTGAAATGTCTTAAGATTATTTTAAGTCATGATTTTACGATCTGCAATTTATCGCTCTTGAAAATGTGTTTCAATCATTATTTTGTCACTAATGTCAAACCTGCTATTTGATGGTAAGACCACTACTTATATGATTTAAGTACTATCATTTAATTGATTGATGAAGAGGATTTGATCAAATGATGTAATAATAGCACCTAGAGGAAAGGTTGAGTTATGATATGAAAAGGAGTACAAGAATCAGTTAAGACAATGATATCATAGTGCATTGATAATCTACTTAAGGGTGTAAATATTGGTTGCACTAAGTAAGTTTAGAAGAACAAAATAGACAAGGTTTGTCTACCAAGCTTGGCCGACTAGACAATAGGTGCTGAGAAAAGTTAGTACAAGCTAAGAAGAAAATTAGTTGGAGCTGAGTAAAAGTCTATTTTAGTTTATGCTGAGTAAAATAGTTGATGCCGAGTAAAGTTTAGTTGATGTCGAGTATTAGTAAACTTTAGCTTGTGCCAAGTGATTCTATAGAGGATGCCAAGAAATGCAGTATGTGTGAAGCATCAAAAGCTAGTTAATGTTGAGTATCAACATTATTTGAAAGATCACGAATTTGATAGATTTGAGCTAACAAGTTTGTTTTCTTGGATTATGTGAACCATGTGGAAGATAAGATTGATGAGTTGGTGGCATAGAATCCATGGTAAACCATTTTGAGGTGAATTCAAAGAGAATTGAAGGAGAAGTTTCTAGAAAGGGATGAAATCAAATAAGGGGTAGATTCATTGAATCCTACCTAATCTGTTCTAACTGTAAATTGGATGATGGAGAATGAACAAAAAAAATCTTAATTCTCTATTTATAGGGGTCGCTGGTCAAAATAAAAGGTTTTCATGTGCAGGAACCTAAGGAAGACAAGGAGTCTAGGGTATTGTTTCATTCTATTGAGAATATATTGAGGAAGATTGTTGAAGAAGGAGATTTTGGAGAACCAATTGATATGATCAATATGTTTCAATCATTATTTTTTACTGATGTCAAACCTGCTAATTGATGGTAAGAAAATTTCTTATATGATATAAGTACTATCACTTATTTGATTTATGAAGAGGATTTGATCAAAAGATGTAACAATAGCACCTAGAGGAAAGGTTGAGTTATGATATGCAAAGGAGTCAAAGAATCAGTTAAGACAGTGATAACATGATGTATTGATAATCTACTTAAGGTTACAAAGGATGGTTACACTTACAAACTATAGAAGAATGAGTTAACTGAGTAGAAAATCAGTTGGAGCCAAGTAAAAGTGTATTCTAGTGTATGCTAAGAAAAATAGTGGATGCTACATAAAGTTTAGTTGATGTTGAGCACCACAAAACTTTAGTTCATGTCGAGTGATTTTTATAGAGGATTTTGAGCAACAAAGTATGTGCCGAGAATCAAAAGAAAGTTAATGCCAAGCTACTAAATTATTTGAAAGATCATGAATTCAATGAATCTAAGTTGACAAGTTTGTTTTCATGGATTGTGTAAACTAGGTGGAAGATAAAGTTGATGAGCTGGTGACACAAAATTCAAGGTAAACCATTTTAAGGTGAATTCAAAGAGGATTGAAGGAGAAGTTTCTAAAAGAGATATGGAATGTGGGGTAGATTCATTGAATATTACCTAATTCATCCTAACCCCAAATTGGATGATGGAGAATGAGTGGAAAAAGATCTTAATTTCCTATTTATAGGAATGACTAGTCATGAAACAGGGTTGTCATATGTGAGAACCTAAGGAAGAGAAGTAGTCAAGGGTTTTCCTTCATCAAGTGACCTAGTGAAGAGTCTACATTGGCATGTTAAGAAAGAAGGCTTAAGGGTATGAATGCTTGAAGAGTGAACAATCTATCAGAGATAAAATGTGTGAAGGCCAAGTAGAATAGAGGACTAAAACAAAGATTTGTAATTTTGATGCAGGGGCATCCAGAGGTATAAGGACAATCCTATGTCACCCAAACAAATGTACTTAGACTTAGTTTTTGTTTTATGCGTTTTCATTTTTGGATACCCATTTGGGTCAAATAAAGGTTCCAACTCTCATAGTTCCACTATTAGTGTTCTAGGTTAGAGTTTTTAATCACCTTGGGATATCTGTAAATGCCAAAAAATAGGAGTATGTAAGTGAGCCATCATTTTGGTGAACTAGAAGGTTTAAATTGGTCAGATAATTTTAATTGTAATTTAGAGCATTCTAGAAAAAGAATCAAGTCAAAAGGCCCCACGATTTGAAAGTTATTGCAATTTTTCAGCTTCTGGGGGCCCTCCTAAGAATGCTTCAAAGTTAGTTAGGGACATTAAATGACCTTGAATAGGACCAAAAAATGGGGGAGGAGAAAAGCTCATCCATAGGGCTATAGAGCGCTTTGAGAGCTTTTCAAAAATGTAAATGATTTGTCAATTGGAGCTACGGTTCAAAAGTTATGCCTTCTAGAAGTTTCGTTACTATTTTTGGATTCTTCTAATTTTGCATCGATTTCTTATGTAGTTTCAGGAACCTTCTATTTGGTCAGTGGATGCCAACTAGCACTTTCTAGAATGTATTCCTAATCCTTAACCCTTCGGGGTCTATTGAAGAACATTTCTGGCATTGTAAAAGGCAGTTCGGAGTGGAGTCTGGGAGGAGGTACTAAAAAGAGAAATTATCTCTAGATTTATACTTTTGTAAGCCCTTAGGGCATGTTTTGCAGTCTATTTTCTCGATACTGAATGTATTAGCATATTTTCATAATTAATAAAATTTTCCCTTTCCTGTTGTGTCCATTCTGTCCTTGGCTTGTGCCTCCATCAAATTTGCAAATGGAGTTGTAAGTTGTTATCAGACCAAGCCTTACTATTACTCTATAATAATTGTATCAATCTAGAGTAAATCCTCTTAATTAAGGTTGACCTAATAGTCATTTGTAAATCTTTTAACTAGGTAACATTCCAAGTGAATGATCTAAAGTCCTTTAACAAGGCTCACTCCTAATAGGGTGATTGAAATCCTTTAACAAGGTCACATTTAATAGTGTGTATTATAATATTTAATAGGGTTGGCCTTTCACAGAGCATCACTTTAGAAGAGTGAAAAGAGTAGCATGTTATTGGTGGTTTTTCCCTAATTGGGTTTCCACGTAAATCATTGTGTCAAATGTGTTGCTGAATCTTTTATTTTTCATGTTTACATTTCTGTAAATTGATTTGACAATAACCTACAAAGTTTTAAGTGATTGCATAATCTTTTGGATGCATGCATGATGACAAATGTTTTATGAGTTCATTAAGCTATGAAATTTATATTTATACATCTGGACCTTGGATAACTGATTTAGCCCCCCTCTCAGTTATTCTAAAGAATTCCAACACATTCAAGTGACCTAAGTGAAGAGTCTGCATTGGCAAGTTAAGCAAGAAGGCTTAAGGGTATGGATTCTTGAAGGGTGAACAAGCTATCAGAGCTAAAGTTTGTGAAAGCCAAGTAGAATGGAGGATTAAAACAAAGATTTGTAATCTACAAATTGAATTGTAAGTTGTTATCAGATCGAGCTTTACTATTACTCTCTAATAATTGTTTTAGTCTAGGGTAAATCCTTTGGATTAAGATTGACCTAATAGTCATTTGTAAATCCTTTAACTGGGTGACATTCCAAGTGAATGGTCTAAAGTCCTCTAATAAGGCTCACTCCTAATAAGGTGATTGAAATCATTTAATTGGGTCACATTTTGTAGTGTGTATTGTAACCTTTAATAGGGTTGGTCTTTCACAAGACATAACTTCAGAAGAGTGAGAAAGAGTAGCATGTTACTAGTGATTTTTTCCCAAATTGGGTTTCCACATAAATCATTGTGTCAAGAGTGTTATTGAATCTATTATGTTTCATATTTACATTTTTGCAAATTGATTTGACAATAGCCTACAAGTTTTAAGTGATTTCATAAACTTATGGATGCATGCATGATGATAAATTTTTTATGAGTTCACTAAGCTATTAAAAAATTTAATAGGACATCTACACCTTGGATAACTAATTCACCCCCCTAGTTATTCTAAAGTATTCCAACAATCACCTCTTCATGGTTGTTAATGATATTTATTTTGCACATGCATGTTAGAAACTTCAATCGATAGAAATTTTGTTTCTTCATTATATGTTTCCTATATCGATATAGCTACAATGATTAGGCTTCATTAGTTGGCATACACTATAGCAACCACAGAATGGTCAAACAAGATTTTGGGTACTATATCACTATAACATATAGCAAACTCTTCTATCGCTATACAAAGAATACCTAATCTTGACATAATGATGAGTGATGTTGAAAGTATATCACTATGACATATAGTGATCCCTTTTATCGCTATGCAAAGAAAATGAAAATGCAATATAGGGATGAGTGATAAAAGAGGCTTATTGCTAAAACATATAGCGGTCATCGACAAATGGAAAAAAAATATAATCATTATAGAAATGATTGATGTAGATGTTGTATCTCTATAAGTCATGGCAATGAGTGTTTTTGGTGATTGAAAAGGAAGAGATATCACAAAGGCATAACAATTTCATCCATATTTTCATTATATAATCTAATATATATGATATGTGTTGAATGTTTTTGGGCAACTTCAAATTTAGCCTATTTTTTTTATTAACAATAACATTCCTCCTTGGATGTCCATAAAGAGGGAGGACATAATGTTGGCAATGATTGTACTTGGAATTTTTAAATTCAATAGTCATCTAAATTAATTTATAAACACAACATCAAAAGTATCCAAATGCCTGTAATAATTATGTTTTGTTTATGTTCATTCGACTTGGTAAGTACTAATGCAAGTAATGGGTGTCAATCACTAGAAATGCTTTCCAAAATCCTTTCTTGAACTTCTTCCAAGTTTAACCAATATCTAATCCATTCCTTAGGACCTACTTAATACTAGAGTAGTGGTGAATGGCTTCTTCACATTTCCACTTCACCTTCCTATACCATCTCTATTATCTAAGTATCCTCAAACCTTCAAAAGGGTAACCAAATCTTCTCCATGCCTCACTCCCTTGAAAACTCCAAGATCTCAGACTCTATTATATTCCTTTACATTCTTCTCCATCATTTCACAAATTTTCAAAACCATCTCATAGGTTTTCAACTTCCTCCTAAGTCAAAACTATGAGTTCCTCTAGGAGGCCTATTAGGGGTTCTTTCCTAGTAACCCTATTTCACCATTTTATTCATCACACTCCTATAGCTTCCAAATAACTTTCCAAACCAATTATAGAATCACTAATTGGTTATTAAAATTGAGAAAACTCCAAAATATGGCATTTGGCTTGACTCTCCTCACCCCTTAACCCTAGAGCCCTAGTTTAGGACTAATTAGGACTAATACCACAGTTTGGACAAATAGGTCATCAAATCTGAAACCCATGTAAAGAATGGTCCTATAAAAACTTAGAAAATCTCTTTTGATAACTACCTTCCAAACCTCAAGTACCTATGACCTCCAATATGCCTTCTGCAACACGATTCCTGACTACCTACACGCTAAGCACATGAAGATGCTTAGCTTGATGGTTGTCAGGATACTACAAGTAGGTGGTTTTATTGAAAATAAAAAGAAAAACATTAATCTTCATCATATACCCTTTCTACACAACAAAAATTAGGTTTTTCCACCTTGGGGATTACAAAGGAGATTCCATTTAAGTGAAAAACCTAAGCACAGATTAGGGTAACCAATAGACACAAAATAAATGAAAACTACTTCAAGCTTATCCTATATGCCTCAAAAAAAATATTATCTTTAAAATTAACTAAAAATAAAACTTTTCACAATAGAATCATGCACATACTATAAAATTGCAAGGAAATCTTAAAATTATGCTTCCTATCTGCACATCTTTTCACACCAAAACTACTTTCTTATTGATTCAAAAATCATACATATCAAATCCAACCCTCTCTTAGGTTGAGGAAAATTAATTTATAGGCCATGCCTCTTGACCTTAAATATTCACTCCTCCTTGTTCAATCAAAATATAGCCCTAACTATTGACCTTCCAAAATTACAAGAAAATTGCTCAACAACAATATTTGTTGCATGACAACTTTTTGTCAATTTTCGCAACATTTCAAGATTTCTAATCAAACACCTTCAAATGCCTACCAAAACTTGTTAAATCATGAAAGACTTCTAAAAAACATGAAATTAAAGATTTTTGGTGAAATCTGAGTGTTGACCAATGTTGACTAAGCTATAACTTGCCCATAGGCTTTATTACAATATGAATGAAATTTGTCTAAATGGATTCTAGAGATGTTTGAGATTTACATATTGATTTGTGTCAACTTGGACACTTATTAACCACCTAATCTATCCAAAATTGAGGTTTGACCAGCTTGTTTAGGACCTTGGGTCCCTACACCAAGTACCGAGTGAAAGATATGAATGTATATATTTGAGCCCTTGTTTGATCATTTGTTGGAGTTATGGAATGGGATCACTATGTATGACATCTCTAGACCAATTGGTGAAAGAAAAATTCAATTACATGAAATGCTTGTAGGGATAGTTTCAACATTAACTTTAGCCAAATAGGTATCTATGAGATTTGTCTTCCTCAAGTGAAGGAAATGTAGGAATAGAAGAGGATAGTGAGACATGTAGTCAGTCTACAAAAGAGAGACAAACTAGAGGTCAAAATATTAGAAGAAAATTCAATAAATACATGCAATTTTTCCTTGCTCAAGGGGGGTCATGTTCTTTTGATGATGAGACAAAGGTGACATCAAGCTCACTTGAGGTACACACATGTTGAGAAAGAATTGGTACCCAAGGAATTACCTCACATTAATATTGAATTTTTTGTTAATGAGAAGATATATCACATAGCTCCATCATCATTACATTGGTTGGGCCTATTTTCCATGGATGCCAAATAGGTCAGTTATAACAAAGTTGTTGAATTGATGTAGTGTTTATGACCTTGTTACAATTACAATAATTGGATGTGGATAGTTCAATAATAAAAAAGTATATGTAGGTATGTGTTGATGTTTCAAAGCTACCAAGTTGTAGAAACCCAATACTAGGATATACAAGATAAAAATCGGTGTAAGGATTAGCTAATTCCCATATTCAATCAGAGACATAGATGTGCAAAAATTTTCTTTGTATTAGTTTTCCTTGAAAATAATACATTACCGGTATGAAACTCAAAAAATAGCTCAAGACATGACAAAACCTATCATTCAAGATTTATTGTATTATTAGATTTGCAAAATTGAATACATCATACAATTGACACAAAAACTAGATAGACTATAAATAACATAAGCACTAAAATTCTACAAAATTTAGACAACCACTCCACATCTTGGAAATCATTTTATCAAAGGATTGCAACAAGATTCAAAGGGGAGGATAGATGTTAAAAATATACTAGAAAGAAAATACAAAGATATTTTATATTGTTACTTTCCAAACATTCTTTGTATTTTGATCAAAATTGGGAATGTTGTAGCAAAATTGGTAGGTGACACTTTCTTCAGGTATCTTGAGCTTGAATTTTTTTGTACTCTAATAGCATGTTGCTTTCTTTTCCTTTTCTTTATCTTTTTGTATCTTCTTCCTTTAGCTACATCTTTCAACTATGCAATCACTTTCCCTAGATGGTAGGGCCCATTGGACTAATTTTTAGTTTACATAAATTTTAACATATCCTATGAAAATTAGTAAATTTTATGTGCTTCTTGTACCTAGGGTTTCAAATTTCTATCATCCATGTTCAAACCCTAGGGTTTTACCTTTCCTTTTATCTCATTAGGGTTTTCAAATTAATTGTTGAAAGAGATACAACAAAAAAAAAATGTCATATATCTTATATCCTATGTTTTTACCCTATACCTTTTTTATGTATGGCTTCATATGTTTTAAGTCATGACATTGCAACAAGATCCCTAGTGCAATGTTGTTGCCTTCTAATCGTTAATAGTTTATGATGATTTAAAGGAGCAAGGCAATTTCTTTTCCTTGTGTGTAGTTTCGTAGTGGTTAGGGCTTTTTCTATAGTCTATGTTGGGACTAGGTGACCAAAGGTTTTATGTGGTCGTCATGGATTCATAGGTTAAAAGGTGAAGTTACATTTTATACTATGATTGCATGACAAGGGTTAACTAGTTTCTTTGTAGTGTGTTTGCACAGTCGCATAGTTGGCATGAACTTAAAAGTTTTAAGTCATGAAGGCATGACTAGTTGCCATCTATCCCAGTGGGGTCCTTCTCATTTCAATGCTATTCATGTTTCTATTTTTTCCATTGCCATAAGATCTACCTAGATCTATGGTAGGCTTATTCTCATAATTTGAAGTTGAATGAAGTTTAACAAAAGAAGGGATACACCAAGCTGACATGTGTACTAGTGGGCCTGATTTTGATTGCAATCAAGATTTATTTCATTAGATGGTTGCATGAGTTTATGAATAACCTAAGGTTAAGGTGTTAATGTGCTGATTTCCTTGTCGTAGGGTCAGAAGAGTTAAAGATGAGTTAAGCAATTAAGTTGTGATTGAGTGATCCAAATTAACATATACCTTTCTCACATGGTCACATGAAGTTAACTTTAACCCTATATTTATGTTGTGATAATGCAAAATGAAGTGGTTCATATGGTCTCTAGCATTAACAAATAGCCATGGGTTACAATTTTTATGGTGCAACAGGCCACCATGTGGGTGTTCCTATTGATGTGGTAGTGCAGTGTCAGAGTGAGTTGGTGTATGGGAAATTCTTGATTGGTTATAAATGCAGACAAGGGTCACAATATTATAGTTTTACCTAAGATATTGATCAAATGTGAATCTATGGTTATTGCTTGCCCAAATTTTGAAGATGTTAGAAGTTTATCGAAAGTGGGGAATCACATTGTCGACGTGTGGTAGTCAAAAAAGTGGCAGGCCCAATTTTTGTATGTATTTTCATGTTGCCTTTAGTAAAGTATATAATGGATTCTTTTGATATATCTATATCAAAAAGTAATTAGTTTAGGGTTTGTCACTTGGTGACATGGCTTAACCTGTGGTCAAAGAAATAAGTTGCGACATCAAAAAAGATCCTACGATACCATAGCATATT
This sequence comes from Cupressus sempervirens, assembly GCA_028749045.1. Classification (NCBI taxonomy): domain Eukaryota; kingdom Viridiplantae; phylum Streptophyta; class Pinopsida; order Cupressales; family Cupressaceae; genus Cupressus; species Cupressus sempervirens. The sequence goes on along the minus strand of CM053789.1, from coordinate 70,706,233 downwards.
AACATGAAATCCATCCACTCATGATCCTACGATACGTACATACCATATCAGCTTAACTTATGCCACATGCCATCATAAGTGTATAAAGGTAGGGTAAAGACAAATTCCAAATGTTATGACTTGTTCTATGTCATTAGATCATAGAAGAGAAAATAAGGGCCTACAACCATACACTGAAGATGGGAATTGTAAGATTGTAAGTATGAAGGTAAAGTATAATGTCTTGATCTTACAAAAATTCTAGGTATTATCACATCCTAAAGATTTTTTAGGAAGGGCATGAACCTACAAAGTGAAGAGAGATCATAAGATTGTATGATGTTGAGGCTGCGATGTTATGATGAGACCACAGGACATGAGATGTTTCGATCTTCTAATGTTATGATTGTGCTTTTTTGTATGATCTCAAAGGGTAAGTGATGTGGGTTATGATCTTATGAATGTTGGTTTATTGTGAGATCATAGAGAAAAAAGTTCAAGCTCCTAATGTTACATAAATTAAAGGGTTATATTTCAGATGATCATAAGATCATAAGGCCAAGAATTCCATGGTGAGATGTTACAAAGGGCTTCTTTATATGATCGTAAGATCATAAGGCCAAGAATTCCATGTTGAGATGTTATGAAGGGCTTCTTTCTCTAGTATATCATAAGATCATAACATCACAAGATCGAGAGTTAGAAAAGTTCAAGTCATTGTCAACTATTGCATACGTGTGATCTCACCTGGTAGTTAACCAAATTTAACCCTCAGGATGGTGGATACATTTTATTTTAAAATAGAAACATAACATGGCCTTGAGCTACATCAAACAGATGAATGAGATGGTGTTTCAAGTTTCATAATTTTCATTAGGATCCAATTTTCATATCAAATAGGAATATGATGAAAATTAGATAAGATCAGATTTGTGGAATGACCATCAAACAAGAATTAAATATTTGAAGGTAGTTGTAGGTGATAAGACTATGCCAGCGAAGGTAGTTGAACAATTTCATGATTAAAGGCAGTAAAGGACAAACTAAATCAAGTTAAGGGCTCATGTTGTTCACCATACTAATTTTGTAGCCATTGTCTTGGTCTAAATACAAAAAATGGTTAAATGAAAATATCTCTGCATATTATTTTCTAGTTAGATTTTGACATATGTCTTCTCACCGATAGTTGGTTGCAATCCTTCTCTTTATAAGGATTTATAGGGTGAGGAAGAGGGGTTCTAGTTTTGTTCTAGTTTGGAGTTCCAGTTCCAATTTTTGTTACTTTAAAACCAAATTTGGTTCCAGTTTATTGGGTCAAGAATCTCCCCATTCGCCATGATACCATATTCTCAACATTTTCTTTGTTATGAACAACAATTTTGTAGTTTCTTATAAGCCTCTAAATTATATAGTCACTCATTGTGTTTTCTCTCAATTCTGCATACACCATGATGTATTGATTTCAAGGAAATTAATAGAAAGCCTCATTGAAAGTTTTAGTCTGAAATTTGTCTCCATCTTCATGGGTTTGTAATTTTCTATCGATATATACATAAGGTGCATATTGTCCAGTGACAAACTTAGCTTTGAAGTTGTATGCCATTGTATGTTTTCCTCTTGGGTCAAGGACCTGAGTAAATTGCTTGATATACATTGACAAAATTGCAGGGATCATGGCATGATATGATAATTATAAATTTCATTATGAAGATGGATGTCTATTTAAAAGGTAGATAGATAGATATGATATCTGAGTGTATGAGTATATTTTGGATATCCATGTGTATGTTATGACTTAGTTAATGCCCAATGAATAAAGGACTGATCAACTTGGGGAATGTATTCTTTTGTTGTTCATACCTAAGTTCTTGCTGATATTCAACATCATAAATCAAATATTTTTCCTTTCATGTTGAAAAAGCTTAAAGAAGTTTCCCTCACTTAGCTTTTCAAATTCATGTGTTGTATTTCATAACCATGGTTGTTTCTACAAGTATAGAATATTAAGGGTATTATCTTCTTTTCTAGATTCAAGTGTATGTTTTAGCACTAGTACCATATGAATGAATTTGAGGTACACCACATAGGTTTCAAAAAGCCTAAAATAGAAGAAGGGTATAGCCTTATAGTTGGCCCTAGTGTCTAAATCGGTATGTTGTAGATGGGAAGTAGTTTCCCCTTGATGTACTCTATTCTCATTGGAGATTTTGAAACATGACATTTTGAAACACCAACAAGATGGAGACTCCGTTAAGGAGTATTGAATTTGAGGGATGATTCAATATGGTTAAAAGAAAGGCATGTGCAAAGTTTGTTATTGGTAGCAAGGTCATGCTGAAGTTTCATGCCTCCCAGTAATGTTTTATCTAATACAATAGTAGCTTTGAAGGCTAAATGAAAATTGCATTATTACTAATGATTCATCATCAATAAGTTTATCTACAAGGTGTTTTCAAAGTACTATAATGTTCAGAGTCAAGAATGAAAAACAAGGTTGTTCTCTTTTTCAAAGTTTATAAATCTACAAGAGTGGTTTGATGTATTGCATGTTTCCTACAATTGAAGGTCTGGTTCAGATTTTGTCAAGTGATAAATTATGTTTTATTTCTCACATGTGTGAGTGGTAACTCTGTATCACTGTACAAGTGTTCCTAGTTGATTTAATGGTATATTTTGTAAGACTTTCAATTTGTATGGGAAGATTTGTTGCTTTTGATAGTTTCTTGGAAAAGAAGTGTTGTTTATTGATTTAGTGTTCAATGTTGTATTTTGTCTGTTGTTGTAAGAAGTGATTCATTTTTCCTAAGTGTCCTAAAAGAGAGAAAAAGTATAAAGGAATTTTCAAACCTAGAAGAGATACAAAGTGTCTATATGCAAATGAAGAAGATGAATCTAAAGAACAAGAAGTAGGTTCTAGTGATGATGAAATAGGATTTGTAGAAAACAAAGAAGAAATCCTAGAGAAAGTAGATTTGGTATCACAAGTTGAAAAGAAATCTGATTGGATAATTGATAGTGGTTGTTCACATCATATGATTTGTGATATCAAAAAGTTTGTTGATTTCAAAAGTTAGGATAGAGGCATTTTTAGAGTTGGAAATAATGTAGCATGCCATGTTAAAGGTATTGGATCTATAACTCTTGATGGTAAAACTAACACTGAGGATGTATATTTTGTTTATGGTTTGAAGCACAATCTTGTAAGTGTTGGAAAACTAGTAGATAAAGGTTATTAGTTGAAATTCATTCAAAAGAAATGCATGATCAGAGATAAAGATGGAAAGGTAATTGGAATAGGAGCTAGATCTAGAGGTAATGTATTTTAGTTGAATCCTACTAAAATGACATGTTTGGTTGCAAAGGTAGATGACAATTGGTTATAGGATAAGAGAATTTTTCATATAAACTTTGTTAGTATTTGAAAACTAGTAGTGTGTTTGTAGTTAGAGATTTTCCTAGGATTGTAAAACCTTCTAACACAATTTTCAAGGATTGTGCTTTGGTAAAGCATAATATAACTTCTTTTCCCTACAAAAACTTTACTACTATAGAAAAATTGGAGATTGTACACATAGATCTCAATGGTCATACGAAGACTAAGTGATTATATGGTGAAGGTATTTCATGATTTTAGTCGATGATTTTTCTAGAATGATGTGGGTTGCATTTCTTAAAGAAAAATATGGGGCATTTGATAAGTTCAAGATATTCAAGAATAGAGTTGACAATGAATTAGGCATCAGGATTAAATTTTTAAGATCAGAGAGAGGACAAGAGTTTACTTCAAATGAGTTTAACATGTTTTGTGAAGAAAATGAAATCAAAAGATAGTTGTCAACTCTGAGAACCCCTAAAAAAAATGGTATAGTAGAGAGAAGAAGCAGATCAGTAACAGAAGCTACAAGAGCTTTGTTTGCTGAGAATGATATATCCAAGATGTTTTGGAGAGAAGTTGTGAATACAATAGTCTACACTTTGAATGGAGTATAGGTTAGGAAAGGCACAAACAAAACCCCTTATGAACTGTGGTTTGATCACTCACCTACAGTTAAATATTTCAAAATTTTTTTGTAGTAAGTGTTATATGAAAAGAGATGATGATATTGGTAAGTTTGATGCTAGAAGTAATGAAGGTATTTTTCTTGGTTATTCATTGAAAACCAAGGCTTATAGATGTTATAATAAGAGAACTAAGACTATTATGGAAAGTACAAATCTGAGAGTTGATGAGAAATTCAAGATACAAGAAAAAATAGTTGATTGCAATTTAAATGATGATCTTGTTACTAAACCAAGGAATGATGAAGTATTTCTTGAGACTAACTATGATTTGTAGAATGAAGGAGAGCCAAGGCAAGAAAAAATCTTAGAACCTTCAGTAGAGCAAAGTGTTGAGATATCAACTCCTACTTCAGGTAAGAATATGAAAAAGAATCATCCACCCGAGCAGATCATCAGAAGTAGAGATAAAGGTGTGATGATAAGAAGTAGAGTCAATGAAGTACTATGCTGGATATCTCAAGTTTAACCTAAGAATGTAGATTAAGCATGCAAATATGACTATTGGAAGCAAGCTATGAAAGAGGAATTGGATCATATAGTAAATAATGAGACATGGGAATTGGTTCCCAGGGCAACAAACAAGAATGTGATAGGAACTAAATGGGTATTTAGGAACAAGATGAATGAACAAGGTGAAGTTGTAAGGAACAAAGAAAGATTGGTATGTAAAGGCTACTCACAGCAAGAAGGAATAGACTATTATGAGACGTATGCTCCTATTACAAGAATAGAAGTAGTAAGATTATTCTTAACATATGCAACATATAAGAAATTCAAAGTATATCAGATGGATGTCAAGTTAGCATTTATGAATGGAGAACTTAAAGAAGAGGTATACATAGAACAACTTGAAGGTTATCCTTTATCAGATAACAAGGACATAGTATGCAGATTGAAGAAAGCATTGTACGGCTTGAAGCAAGCACCAAGAACTTGGTATGCAAGGTTTGAGAAGCATTTGACAAAGCTTGGATATACCAAAGGTATGGATAATAGTAATCTATATTGGAAAGAAATTGATGTTGGATTAATGATTTTTGTAATATTTATTGATGATATCATAGTTGGAGGAAATGATGAGGAAAGTGACAAGTTTGTAGAAGAAATGAAGAAGGAATTTGAAATGAGTATGATAGGAGAAATGAAATGTTGCAGATTGTATAGGATAAAGAAGGAATATTTATTTCTCAAACTAAGTACTTGAAAGATTTAATAAAAAGGTTTGGTTTCGAAACATGTAAACCTATTGGAATACCTATGGTAACTAGAAATAAGTTATCTACAAAGGATGAGACATCTACTATTGAGCATAAGATGTATAGATCTATGATCGAAAGTTTAAAATATCTAACTCACTAAAGGCCGATTTAGCAAATGCAATTGGAATTATTGCAAGATTCCAAGCTGATCCTAGAGAAGCACATTATGTGGTAGTCAAAAGGATATTTAGATATGTGAAAGGAACACTAGATTTTGGATTGTGGTATGAAAAGTCTAATGATTTCACTCTATGTGCTTATACTAATGCTGATTGGGCAAACAATATGGATGACAGAAAGAGCACTAGTGGTGAAGCCTTATTTCTTGGAGGAAGATTCCAATTTTTTTTCTATGCAAGAAGCATGATTGTACCTCATAGAGTACAATAGAAGTAGAATATGTTGTAGCAACAAACAATTGTAATCAAGTTTCTTGGATGAAGTAGATGTTGAAGGATATAAGGATAGAATTTAGTGAACCTGTTGTCATACATTGAGACAACACAAGCACAATAAATATGTCTAAGGATCTAGTGTTGCATTATAAGGAAAAACACATTTCTATCAAGTATCACATGTTGAAAGAGAAAGTTGAAGAAAAAAAAATTAGATTGGAGTATGTGAGCACTAGAGAAGATTGCAAATATTTTCACTAAGCCTCTTCCGAAAGAGACTTTTGAGTATTTGTGAGCTATGCTAAGGGTTATGCCCCTTCTTATGTCAGAGTAGAAGATGCAAGGATGCATTAGTCTAGTATAATAGAGCACTATTATTTTTCTAGACTGAATGCTGATGCTTCCTATATGGGGTAGTATATGTGATGGACAGAGTCATCTAGGACTCTTGTTGGATGTTTTTTTTGAACAGTGTCTTGGACACTTGAGCTAGTAAGAATCAATTGTTACAGAGTTTTGATGGTTGTTGAAACTATTGACATTGATGTCAATGGGGGAGAATATTAGCATGAAATTTTTTTTGGAAAACAAGAAAGAACAAGTACAACATGTTTGGGATAAGAAAATAGTTTGGGAGAATGATTGATGAAGAAAATTTGAAAAGAAAGGTTAATAGTCTTTTGTAGTTGGTTTTCTTGGAACTAGATGTTTTTCATCTATGTTTCCATCAATGCCAAAGGGGGAGATTGTTGGAAGCATGAAAGCTAATGATATTACTATGGGGGAATATTGTAGATATATGGCTAGATCATTATCATGATGATATGTCACATTCATGACTATGTTTGTCATTGATGTTAACATAGCAATCTTTTGTGGTAACTGTCAAAAGAATAACAGAAAGATCAAGTTGGTATGAATGGCTAGTTGAGTACTCTCACTATCTAAGGTTATGGAAGATACTTCTAAGTATCTAGTATATACAGTTATTGTTGGGTGAAGAAATGTTAAGTTTGGAAGAAGTTATGTAAATTTTGGTGATGTTTGTTCTGAGATAGAGTTTATAGAGGCATGTTCTGGTAAACTTGTTATATCTCTTAGTAGAATTTCTATTCTAAGAATCAAGGTTGAGGATGTGAAGAAGACATGTTGATAATGATGTGGCTAAGCTCACTCATCATACTATTGCACATATAGAAATTTATTCAAGTTGCAAGGTCAAAGATTAATGTTATCATTAAGTGTAACATATTCTTAATGTGGCCTATAATAATTAATTTAGAAAGTGTAACAGATGACTTAGGGAATTTTTTTATGGATTCAACATAAAGGAAGGACATTTTACTTTATCTTAGAAGTATTATATGAGATGATTGTAAGTAGCACAAAGAGAGGAATGTGAAGTTGAGTAGAACAGAGTGGAAGTGAAGGAAACTTCATTGCCGAGGTTTTATTATGTGATCCATGTTGGATACTTGGACTTGAGGTTTGTGACTTGGTCTAAAAGGTTTGATAGTGACTAGTTTGGTTGATAGAATAGAAGAAAGAAGAGCTTAACAATAAAATAATTGTTTGGGTAGTGAGCTCTTCTTGTAATTGAAATTGTAGGTTTGGGTAATGGGCTCTTGTTACATACATTATACTAAAACTCCTAACAGGGTTGGAATCTTCTAACAGGGATTCAAAGTCTCCTAACAGGGACTCTATGTACTAAATGTTGTAATACACTTCTAATAGGGTCCATCCTCTAACAAGGAATATTAATATTTGTACATCATCATGTGGGCATCATTCCCACTAGGGTTTTCCCTCTGATCAAGCGTTTCCCTACTTAACATATCTAGTGTAATTGTCTATGTGCATCTTGTTATGGTTATTTACTTTGGTTGAATGGATAAGATTGCTTAAGGTTAATAAATGTTTTAATTGTTATATAACTTATTCATCCTCCCCACCCCCCTCTTAGTTATCTTGGTGGACTATTGTTTCTAACAAGACTTTTATCAATAGTGTGAGAGAGTTTCACGTTCACACCCATGCCAGATCAGAAAAAGAAAGTTTTGCATGAAAACTAAAATGTATTTTTATTTTCATGAGTTTCTTTTTCATGGAATGTCAAATGTTAGAAATCAGTGCCTCATTTAGTGATTTTCAACTCTAAGGAAAGAGGCAATTTTAAATTTTTTTTCAAAATGGAGTCTTATCTAAGATCTTAGGCTATTTTTCCAAGATTTGAAAGTTTGGAAACTATGGTTAACAAAATTTCTATGTTGAATAAACAAATCCACATTAGGATTGTTAGTTTTTAATAAGAATGGCAGTAGGAAGTACTCAATGTCTAAATGTTGAACAATGTTATCTAAAGTTGAGATTAGTAATCAACATGATGCCTTCTCATTCTAGACCTACAAAATCTTCCTTACCTATTATTTTCCTTGATAGTCTTGTGCCTGATTTAGTTAATTGGCCAACACCTATAGGATTACAAGAGCTTTTGCAAGCTGAAAGATTCATTAAGGAGATAGAAAGTGATAATAATAGAGTTCATCCTAGATCTTCTAATGATGATAATGAGTGTGTTTAAAGTCAAAGTAGTAATGAATGTAATGAATCCATATATAATGATAATCTATCTTGCAAGTGTAGAGAGATGGATTCAAATATTAGTGAATCAGATGTTTGCAGTCAACATGATGAAGATGGATATGCAATTGAAAATGAGTCTTCTAACAGTGAGTATGAAGGTGAAGAAGTGTATAATAGTAGTAGAGGTAGTTCTTACTATGATGAAAATAATTGTTGTAATGATTCTAATGTTTGAAATTATTGTACTAATGGTTTTGCTATTGTAAATTCTTCATGTCATCCAGATGATAATCATAGCTAGGAGAAGATTTGTGAGTAAGTCTTCTTAAGCCCTAATGAAATGTCATCTTTGTTGGCTAGTGATTTTGAAAAATATGTAAGTACTTCTAAGGATACTCATATTTTCCCTTATAATGTGTCTTCATTTCATCAAGTCACTTCCCCAAAGTTTGATGTGGAAAAAGATGCCAAATTAAAACAATCTTATCAAATTTTGAAGGTGTATATGATAATACCTAAAATATATTTGCACATGATTACTGGTTAGATGCAGGGAATGTCGTTGAAGGGAAGTTTGATATTGTTTCAATTTTTTCTCATGTTGGTGATTGTGCAACAATAAGTTTTGATGCTTCATGTGATGAAAAGGAAAGTAGTGGGGATTGTCAATTGAACTATGGTTTTCCTTTATATGTTGATAAATACTGTAATGATAAGTTCAAGGTTCCATTTGATAGTTTGTTAGATGAAGACAATGATTATGATAAATATATTTTGTTTTAGCATTTTCAAGATTATTTTCTAAACTTGGTGACTAACATAATTTTTCAGTATGAAGGAGTTTCAACAATTAAAAAATATGGTTTAATGAGTAATAGGAATATAAATGAGGCAAAGGGTTCAAATTTCATATAAATTTCACATCTAGATACACAAGGTGAGTTGCAATTTCTTGAAATGTACAACTTTGTGAACAAAGTAGAATATGAGCACTTTGTGTTTCCAATTGATAGCATGCATGAGCCTTCTCAATTTGATTGCTATATTCAAGGACATGCTAACCCCTATTTTCATAGTGAATATTATGATGAACATGTTTCTAGTATGCACCATGAAAGTTAGGAAAGTTATTTTGTTTTGCCAACTGACCTAATTGACAACTCTAATGTGTTTGGGGAACAATTAAAAGTAATGCTTCCGGTTTACCTTAGGGAGATGTAAATGAAAATCAAGTTTTTGATAGAGTTAATCTTTTTTGAAAAGTTTGGGTGGCCCAGGGCCATCATCTTGTACAATTAAATTTAGGTTTTCCATACTTTCAATACGTTGTTCAATAGTTTTCGCTATTAGGTGTGTGGTCTACTTCTACCAAAAATTTTGCATTCTTGAATGGATACAAGTTATCCATCATCCCTAGATAGAGCCACTATTGGCTTCATTTTTAGTTTACCTAAATTTTGACATATCTTATGAAAATTAGAATTTTTTTAGTGCTTCCTGTGCCTAGGGTTTCAAGTTTCTATCATCCATGTTCAAACCCTAGGGTTTTACCTTATCCTTTCTCTTATTAGGGTTTTGAAATTGATTTTTGAAAGGGTTACAAAAAAAACCATGTCATATATCTTATATCCTATATTTTTACCCTTTACCTATTTCATGTTTGGCCTCTTATATTTTAAGTTGCGACATTGCAACAAGCTCTCGGGCATAGCTTCTCTACCTTCTAACCATTAACAGTTAATGTTGATGCAAAGAAGAAAGATAATTTCTTTTCCTTGTGCGTGGTTTCACAATGGTTAGGGCTTTTTCTACAATCTGTATTTTGAATGGGAAACCAAAGGTTTTATGTGGTCATCACAACTCCGTAGGTTAAAAGATGAAGTTACATTTTATGATGTGATTGAGTGACAAGGGTTAATTGGTTTGTTTGTAGTGCATTCACACGGTTGTAAGGTTTGAATGAAGTTAAAAGTTTTAAGTCACGAAGTTGCGATTGGTTGAAATCTATCCTAGTGGGGTTCTTCTCATTTTAACGCTATGCATGTATCTAGTTTTGCCTCTACCATCAAATCTTCCTAGATCTATTGTCAACATATTCATAGAATTTGAAGTTAAATCAAGTTTAACAAAAGGGGGGATACACCAAGATGACATGTGTACTAGTGGGCCTGAGTTTAGCTGAAGTCAAGATTTGTTTCATCACATGGTCATATGAGTTTATAGATAAGCTGAGATTGAGGTGTCAAAGTGGTGATTACCTTGTCATAGCGTTGGAAGAGTTAAAGATGAATTAAGTGGTTAAGTTGCAACTGAGCGATCAAAATTAAAACATACCTTTCTTGCATGGTTTCATGTGGTTAAATTTAATCTTGATTTATGTTGGGATAATGTGAAATACAATGGTTTGCATGGTCACTGAAGTTGATAGATAACCATGGGTTACAATTTTGATGGTGTGACAGGCCGCCATGTGGATGTTCCTATTAATGTGGCAATGTAGTGCCAGAGTGAGTTAGCATATGGGAAATTCTTGGTTGGTTATAAATGTAGATAAGCATTGCAATATTGCAATTTTACCTGGGTCATTGATCAAATGTAAATATGTGGTTGTCACTTGTCAAGATTTTGAAGATTTTAGAAGTTTATCCAAAGTAGGGAAGCATTCAGTCAATGCATGGCATTCAGGAAAGTGGTAGGTGTAGTTTTCGTCTAGATTTTCATGTTTCCTTTGATAAAGTATTAGTTGATTATTTTGATATCTCTCTATTGAAAAAGTGATAAGTTTAGGGTTTTTTGCTTGGTTGCATGGCTTAACCAATGGTCAAAGAAATAAATTGGGACAATATGAAATAATCTTGTTTGCAGATCACTAGGTTTTAAATGTAGTTAAGAGTTAAGGCTGTTAGATTGTGAGTGGCCAGCATGTGGCATAAGGGGCAGGTTCTAATTAGATAAAGATGCAGACTAGACATATGAAAGTTTAGTGTTTTAGGACCATTAGATGATGGAAATTTGTGGCTGGTGTATACCCATATTTTGAAGATGCACAAAAGTTAAAGAAAGTGGGGATATGCCATGAGGAAATGTGTCCTTACGGGCCTAGATATGGAAGCTAGAGAAGAAAGAAAGAAAATCAGATGACTGACACGTGGAAAACTCCCAAAATGATTGAAAGAACAAAGAATGATGGTGGGGTCGTATTTGTTTCATCACATGGTCATATGAGTTTATAGATAAGTTGAGATTGAGGTGTCAAAGTGGTGATTACCTTGTCACAAGGTTGGAAGAGTTAAAGATGAATTAAGTGGTTAAGTTGCAACTAAGCGATCAAAATTAAAACATACCTTTCTTGCATGGTTGCATGTGGTTAAATTTAATCTTGGATTTATGTTGGGATAATGTAAAATACAATGGTTTGCATGGTCACTAGAGTTGATAGATAACCATGGGTTACAATTTTGATGGTGCGATAGGCCACCATGTGGATGTTTCTGTTAATGTGGCAATGTAGTGTCAGAGTGAGTTAGCATACGGACAATTCTTGATTGGTTATAAATGTAGATAAGGGTCACAATATTGCAATTTTACCTGGGTCATTGATCAAATGTGAATCTATGGTTATCACTTGTTAGGCTTTTGAAGATTTTAGAAGTTTATCACAAGCAGGGAAGCATGTAGTCAATGCATGGCATTCAGGAAAGTGGTAGGCCTAGTTTTCATCTAGATTTTCATGTTTCCTTTGATAAAGTATTAATTGATTATTTTGATATGTCTCTATTGAAAAAGTGATAAGTTTAGGGTTTGTCGCTTGGTTGCATGGCATAACTAGTGGTCAAATAAATAAGTTGGGACAATACGAAATAACCTTGTTTGCATGATCACTAGGTTTTAAATGTAGTTAAGAGTTAAGGCTATGAGATTGTGAGAGGCCAACATGTGGCATAAGGGGCAGGTTCTGATTAGATAAAGATGAAGACTAGACATATGAAAGTTTAGTGTTTTAGGACCATTAGATGATGGAAATCTATGGCTGGCGTATACCCATATTTTGAAGATGCACAAAAGTTAAAGAAAGTGGGGATATGCCATGAGGAAATGTGTCCTTACGGGCCTATATATGGAAGCTAGAGAAAAAGAAAGAAAATCAGATGACTGACACATGGAAAACTCCCAAAATGATTGAAAGAACAAGGATGATGGTGGGGTCATATTTGTTTCATCACATAGTCATATGAGTTTATAGATAAGTTGAGATTGAGGTGTCAAAGTGGTGATTACCTTGTCACAAGGTTGGAAGAGTTAAAGATTAATTAAGTGGTTAAGTTGCAACTGAGCGATCAAAATTAAAACATACCTTTCTTGTATGATTGCATGTAGTTAAATTTAATCTTGGATTTATGTTGGGATAATGTAAAATACAATGGTTTGCATGGTCACTAGAGTTGATAGATAACCATGGGTTACAATTTTGATGGTACGATAGGCTGCCATGTGGATGTTCCTGTTAATGTGGCAATGTAGTGTCAGAGTGAGTTAGCATATGGGCAATTCTTGATTGGTTATAAATGTAGATAAGGGTAATAATATTACAATTTTACCTGGGTCATTGATCAAATGTGAATCTGTGGTTGTCACTTGTCAGGATTTTGAAAATTTTAGAAGTTTAGCCAAAGCAGGGAAGCATGCAGTCAATGCATGGCATTCAGGGAAGTGGTAGGCCTAGTTTTCGTCTAGATTTTCATGTTGCCTTTGATAAAGTATTAATTGATTATTTTGATATGTCTCTATTGAAAAAGAAATAAGTTTAGGGTTTGTCGCTTGGTTGTATGGCTTAAACAGTGGTCAAAGAAATAAGTTGGGACAATAAAAAATAACCTTGTTTACATGATCACCAAGTTTTAAATGTAGTTAAGAGTTAAGGCTGTGAGATTGTGAGAGGCCAACATGTGGCATAAGGGCCAGGTTCTAATGAGATAAAGCTGCAGACTAGACATATGAAAGTTTAGTGTTTTAGGACCATTAGATGATGGAAATCTATGGCTGGCATATACCCATATTTTGAAGATGCACAAAAGTTGAAGAAAGTGGGGATATGCCACGAGGAAATGTGTCCTTATCGGCCTAGATATGGAAGCTAGAGAAGAAAGAAAGAAAATCAGATGACTGACATGTGGAAAAATCCCAAAATGATTGAAAGAACAAAGGATGATGGTGGGGTCATTTTCAAATGAATTATGTTTTACAATCAATAAGGAAAATATTTTGACTCATTTGATATCTCATTCAATAGCTATAGTATGTTTTAAGTTGTGATGGTGCATTTTGTTTGGTTTTTCATACCTTCGTGTTGTTGCAACATCGTGTGGTGGGCCAAGTTCAGTTGTCGAAGGAGCTTTGATTGATAAAGGTAAAATGACTTCATTTTAATGTCATTTAGTTGAAAAAGAGTGAATTACAATCTTACGACAACCATAAGATCATAAAGAAAATGTTGAGGGCTTGAGATGCTATGATGAACTCTTGGGCTATGATGTTACAAGGATATGATGTCATGACGAGTTCTTTGTTCATGAGATCGCCAGGATTAAAGATAAAGGCTATGATCTTACATTGAGTCATAAGATCGACAGTTTGTGACAACAAGAGATCAAGTTAATAAAGATGAGATGGTACATAGGTATCATAGGTTCACAAGAGGATGGATCTCATGTTAAGATGATATGATTCATCATCTGTGATATGGTTGTATGACCGTGTAATCGCGTGATCATAAGATCTTAAGTGCCTAAAGGATAGGTAAAGCTAAAGTCCTAATGTTACAATGTATTCTATGTTATTAGATTGTAGACTAGGAAATGAGGGCCTATGACCATACAATGAAGATGGTGATTGTAAGATTGTAAGTATGAAGGTAAAGTATAATGTCCCGATCTTACAAAAATTCTAGGTATTGTGACATTGTAAGGAATTTTTAGGAAGGGCACGAAGCTACGAAGTAAAGAGTGATCATAAGATTGTCTGATGCTAAGGCCGCGATGTTACGATGAGACCATAGGACATGAGATATTTCAATATTTTGATGTTATGACTATGCTTTGTCATATGATATCAAAGGGTAAGTGATCTAGGTTCTGATCTTATGAATGTTGGTTTTTTGTGAGATCATAGAGGAAAAAGGGCAAGCTCTTGATGCTACATAGATTAAAGGGTAACCATTGTCATGTGATCATAAGGAGCAAGGAAAGAAGAATGTGGCCATGATGTTATGATAGTCTATTTCATGACATCGTAGGGGTTAGTTTGTTGACCACCAATGCTATGAAGTGGGTTGCTAGTGATAATCATAAGATCATAGGATGAATAAGATACGCTAAGATGTTATGCTAGTGAGAAAATATTAAACAATGATTGTAGGGTTGTAAGAGGCTAAGAGGTATGTTCTAATTCCATGATAAATGGGTATATCATATGATCATAGGAGCCATTTTTAGGGTCTTGCAATGCTGTGATAAATGGGTAAAATTTTAAACAACCATAAGATTGTAAGGCCAAGAATTCCATGCTAACATGTTGTGAAGGGATTCTTTCTCCAGTATATCATAAGATTGTAACATCATGAGATCAAGAGTCAGAAAAGTTCAAGTCATATTCAACTATTACATATGTGTGATCTCATCTAGAAGTCAGTGAAATTCGACAACTAGGGTAGTGGATACATTTTATTTTAAAATAAAAACATAGCATGGCCTTGAGCAGCACTGAATAGATGAATGGGTTGGTGTTTCAAGTTGCATAATTTTCATTAAGATCATATTTTAATATGGAATAGGGATATGTTGAAAGTTAGATAAGATTAGATTCATGGAATGACCACCAAACAAGAAGTAAATATTTGAAATTAGTTGCATGTAATAAGACTATGCCAATGGAGGTAGTTCAAGAATTAAATGTTGAGGGCTCTTATCGCAAGTATCACACTGCCAATTTTTTTGCCATTGTCTTGGTCTAAATACAAATAATTCTTAAATGCAAATATCTCTACATATTGTTTTCTAGTTAGATTCTGACATGTGTCTTCTCACCGGTAGCTGGTTGCGATCCTCCTCTTTATAAGGAACTTTAGGGTGAGGAAGAGGGGTTCTAGTTTCATTCTGGTTTGGGTTCCTAATTCTACTTTTTGTTACCTTAAAACCAATTTTGGTTCCAATTTATTGGGTCAAGAATCTCCCCATTCACCGTGATACCATATTCTCAACATTTTCTTTGTTATGAACAATAATGTTGTAGTTTCTTATAAGCATCTAACTTACATAGTCACTCATTGTGTTTTCTCTCAGTTCTACATACACCATGATGTATTGATTTCAAGGAAATTAATAGAAAACCTCATTTAAAGTTTCAGTCTGAAATTTGTCTCCATCTTTATGGGTTTGTAATTTTCTATCTATATATGCATAAGGTGCATATTGTTCAATTGTATCTTGGCTTTAAAGTTATACACCATTGTATATTTTTCTATTAGGTCAAGGACCTAAGTAAATTGCTTGATATACATTGATAGAATTGTGTGGATTATGGGAGGATACGATAAGTATGAATTTCATTTTGAAGATAGATGTCTATTTACAAGGTAGATAGATAGATCTGATGGTTGAGTATATGAGTTTATTTTGGGTATCCATGTGTATGTTATGACTTAGTTAATCCCCAATGGATAAGGGACTAATAAGCTTGGGGAATGCATGTTTTTGTTGTTCTTACCTACATTCTTGTTGATATTGAACATCATAAATCAAATCTTTTCCCTTTCATGTTGAAAGAGCTTAAATTTTTTTCCCTCACTTAGCTTGTCAAATTCATGTGTTATGTCATTCTCTATTTCATACCCATGGTTGTTTGTACAAGATTAGAAGATTAAGGATATTATCTTCTTTGTTAGATACAAGTGTATTTTTTAGCACTAGTACTGTATGAATGAATTTGAGGTACACTCGCCTAGGTTTTACAGAGCCTGAAATAGAAAAAGGGTATAGCCTTCTAGTTAGCCTTGGTGTCTAAATGGGTATGTTGTAAATGGGAAGTACCTTCCCCTAGATGTACTCTATTCTCATTGTGGATTCTGAAACATGACATTTTCAAACCCCAACAAGGCCTTTATATCTATTATAACTTCCCAGATAGCAAAATTGATGTCCACATCAGGCCAGGTGGTATCCCTAATTCTATTTAATTCTTCAATGTGTTTGTTCCACTTTGCATCTATTATAGCCTTAACCTCTATAGTTATCTTTGACGTCTCAACTTTTAACTTGTATAGCATATCAATGAAATCATATGCTATCACCATACTAGCCTCATCATTGCAATATTGCATAAATTTGGGATGATTCAAAATATTGTCAAAAGATGATGAACATTCCATCCAATATTTAACCCCTCCATCATTTTCCAAAATGGTAGGTACAAAATTATGTGTTCCTATGGCAATCACTTTCATTTTATTCTAAATTTTAACTTGCCAACAAAGAAACCATCTAAATATTTTAGCTTATTTATCATTTTTCTCACATTGATAATCATTACCTTTGGCAAATCTTTCTTTTGTGGTAATAGAGGTACAATATTATCAAAAAATTGGGTGTAGGGACCCCATGTATTAAAAAGGGCAGACAATAAAGCATCTGCCTCAAAACATTTGTATTTAGCCCCCCTATAAAACAAGATGATTACTATGCACATTTTGTGAAATAAGTTTTAATGCATTTATATTGTGAACCAACAAGTTCTTGATAGTTCTAATTTCAATCTCATTTCAAGATTCCAAATATTCTTCATCAATTTCCATAGCCTAGCCTATCATATCCCTTGTCTTAGGTATTTGACCCTCTATTTATATGCCTTGGTCTTTAATCTCTATAGTGGACCTCATAGTTCTTTTCAAAGCCACTATTTCAGTTTCCAATTGAAGGTTTCTCCATTCCAAAACATAGGTCTTTTTCATTTCCTCTTCATAATTCCTCTTAGTTTTAATGTACTACTCATAGGCTCCTTCTAGTTGTTCCTCCAGCACATCAACCCTATTTTTGCCCATCATTACTACTGAATTTTTTAATCCATAAATTTGGCTACTCAAAGTAGAGAGCACATTCCAAAATATAACATTTCCCCTAGGGGAATCTTCAATTTACATGGGAGTAGGCTTTTGGTTTTCTAGAGCTAAACTCCATATTTCCATAGTTTGGGCATCAATGTTATACTTAAAGCCTCTCAATTCTTCCATCTAATTTTCATCCTCAAAAGATATTGTCCTTTCTTTTCCTCTCATTTGATCTAATAAAAATGAAGAACTAATATCCTATCTTGGGAAAATCATCATCCCACTCCTCTTTACAACTTTTATGGCCTCTTCCATAGTGAGAGTTTCATTGGTGGTGCAGGAGCACCTAGGAAATATGCCAAGTTTCCTAAATCATTTTTGGCTTGTAGTGGTCTTGGCTAGACCACATGAATAAGGGCTATGTGATAAAGCCCCAAGTGTGTGATTTGTGTTTGTAAATAGGTTTTTTTTGTGTTTGAGTTTCCAAGTTGCTTCTATGTTGGCAAAATTGCTTAAATTGCTTGTTAGAGCCTAGAATGGTCAAACACTGACCAAGACCCCAGGAGGATGGGAAACATGGAGAATATGTTAAAAGTTGTAATTAAATGTAAATAGGTTCATTTAACCATGTTTGAGGTCATGGAGCCATTAAATGCACAATAGTGCAAAAGTTGCACTTGGCAACTTTGCAACTTTGCAAAGTTGCTTGACAACATTGACAAAAAGTGCTAAAACTTTATAAGGGCTTCAAGAATCAGTTGGAAACCTATGGGATCTATTGATTCACATGGGTAAGAGGTATTTAAGACCAATACAAGTTATTTTGAGGGCTGGCATATGCTTTTGTACGAATTTTGGCATTGGAATGAAGAGCAAACTGAGCATTTTGATGATAGTTTTCTGATTTCACCCTTCATCCACACCTTTAATGGATTGATAGGGTTTCTTTTTTCATGTGATTTTATAGTGTATGGAATGTAGATGCTTTAGTAAAGATTAGGAGTTTTTTTTTGATCAGTTTCATTACTAGTTTGAAAAATCTTTTTAAAGTTGCCAGTTCGCTGGTCTGTACACAACAATCAGCAAAGAAATCTCTATAACTTAAATTCTAATGGTGAAACCATGATGGCCTTTTGGAATCAAGTAATAGACTGTATAAAAAATGTAAATATGTATTTTTGTCTTGTTTTGCAGAGGTTTTTTGTTTTTTCCAAGAGGCCCTAGGCGAGTTTGCATACTCGGCTAGGCAATGAAATCAGCAAATAAGTGTTTGAAAGGGGCATAGAATGGGGTGTTGGGTGCAATACAAATTAATGGAAGGCAAGAGTGGTGAGTGAAGGAAGTTAATTCCAGGAGTTTAGTCATTTAGAGTCCATTTGAGTGTTGGAAGGAAGAACTCTCTATATTCCTGTTCATACAAACAAGAAACCCTTGTAAATAGACATATTTTTGGAAATCCCTTGTACGGATGACCTGGGTGTTGCAGACCTGAAAAATCTTCAAGGGGAGACAAAAGGGTATCCAAATCATAAATTTTTTTGAGTATTTCTTAAGGGTTTGAGGAGATATAAGCCAAAAATCAGTTTTGGAGGCCTAATTTTGTTATTAGTCTTGGTAGCCCTCTTAACTATGCAATCTTCAAATCGATTGGAAACCCAATACTCCAATTCACTTAGTGATCCTAAAAACTATTGAATGAGACCTAATACAAGCCTTGGAATTAAATATAGCCAAGAATGCACTCCTGGAAGCCAGTTGTCAAGAACGGTGCAATGAGAGCACTAGGGAGACCCCATGGTGAAATAGAGTTTTGAGTTGATTGGTGAGGATTAGTGTAATAAGGGAATAGAGAGAAGATTCCCATGGAGTAAGGTATAGGATAAATACCCTAAGAGGCTAGGAGAAAGCCTAAAGCGAGTTCTAGTAGTTGAGGCTAGAACCTTGTTCAAGATCCTCCCCATCAAATTGGTATCAGAGCCTTGAAAGGTTTGGGACAAGACATTGTGTATGTCTTATTTTGGAAGTGAGTCAGTGGGAGAAACCACCATGGTAACAAATTTTGAGTTGGAAAAGGAAGTGACAGAACAAAGGGAGAAAAATAGGCTCCTTGAGGAAGCCTTAGAAGCTATGAAAGATAAGCTTGATGAAGTGGTAGAGACAGCTGGAAAAATGAAAGAGAAGTTGGAAATTAATGAAGAAAAGGGAAAGGAAGAGAATGAAGAGGACTATGTACCTAAACTTGATCCTCCATTACAAGAGGAACCTTTCCTTAAAGCCATCAAGGCATTGGGTGGCAAATCTCTTGAGGGGATACCCCTATTTACTGGTAAGATGAATTCAGAGTTGGTCATGGAATGGATTGAAGGGATGGAGAACCATTTTGAATGTGAAGGCGTATTAGAGGCACAAAAGGTGAAGGTTGCCAAAGAAAGATTAAGGGGACCAGCCCTAACATGGTGGAAGTTCATTCAAGAAGAGAGGGAAAGAGAAGGCAAGAAACCTATCTCTAATTGGAAAGCTATGGTGGCAAAAATCAGAGATAACTATTTGCCTGAAGACTATGAAATCCAGCTACACAAGAAGAGACAAAGCTTGATGCAAAAAGATTTGGATGTGGCCTCCTATACTGAAGAGTTTCAAAAAATTTGCTTGAGATCCAAGGTCCAAGAGGAGGAGAGCATCAAGGTGGCTAGATATTTAGGTGGTTTGAAATGGAATATTCAAGAGGAGATCAGCCTTTGGACTCCTACTACTATTCATAAGTGTTTTCAATTGGCACTCAAAGTGGAAGATAAGAATAGAAGGAAACAAGACTCTAACTCTAGGGGTAGAGGAAGAGGGAGAGACTCTAGAGGACATAGAGGTGGTTATGGGGGAAGAAGCAATGAACCCAAGGCCACAGGAGACTCCAAGTTGATTGAGCAAAGTGGGGAAACAAGTGGAAGAGGTAATTTCACTAGAGGAAGAGGATTTGGTGGTGGAGCTAGAGGCAGATCAAACAATTTCAGTAGGGGTTCACATTTTGCAAACATGAAATGTTACCATTGTGGACAACTTGGTCATCCAGCCTATAGATGTCTTGAGAAGGCATCATCTTCCCAAGGGGATAAGAAGATAAAATATGTTCAAGAAGAATGCAGCAACAATATAACTTCAGAAGTGAATCTTGATTCTGAGAAGGGAGAAAATCTGATGTTTAGAAGAGTTTTGATCAAGGAGCCTAGCAAAGAAGAGCCTAAACAAAGAAGGGCACTTTTTAGAATAAAATGCAAAATACTTGGTAAGGTTTGCAAAGTTATTGTTGATTCAGGATCAACTGATAATATCATCTCTGAAGAGGCTGTCCAAAAGCTCAAGCTAACAAAGATTCCTCATGATCATCCATATAGAGTCACATGGCTGAATAAAGGGCAAAATGTGTTGGTAAATGAACAAGTTTGGGTGGATTTTTCAATTGGAGGATATCAAGACAAAATTCTTTGTGATGTGTTGCCCATGGATGCTTGTCATCTACTCTTGGGTAGACCATGGCAATATGATAGGGATGTTGTCTATCATGGGAAGAAGAACTTGTATACATTCAAGAAAGGAGGAGTGACATACAAAATCCAATCACTTGTTGAGGAAGGCATAGATGCAGCAATAAATCAGCGTGTTCTACTCATGAGTGGAAAAGAATTCTTACATGATTTCAAGGAGAACAATGAAGTTGGGTTTTCCATAGTTGTGAAACCAAAGGAGAAAGATGCTGTCAAAAAAACACCATTGTCAAGAGAGGTAAAAGAACTATTGGATCAGTTCAAAGACATAATAAGTGATGGAGAACTTTCCACACTCCCTCCAAAAAGATCTATTAGTCATCAAATAGACTTTGTTCCTAGATCCTCATTGCCCAACAAGGCTGCTTACAAGATGACTCCAGATCAGAATAAAGAAATTGCAAGACAAGTACAAGAGCTACTTGACCAAGGTCTCATTCGGAAGAGTATTAGCCCATGTGCTGTACCGGTTGTTTTGGCACCAAAGAAAGGAGGTAAGTGGAGAATGTGCACTAATTCTAGAGCCATAAATAGGATAACAATTAGATATAGGTTTCCTATTCGTAGAATAGAAGATCTAATGGATTGTTTGGGGGGTGCTAAGTATTTCTCCAAGATAGATCTCAAGAGTGGCTACCATCAAATCAGAATGAAGGAGGGTGATGAATGGAAAACAACCTTCAAAACTACGGAAGGACTTTATGAATGGCTAGTAATGCCATTTGGCCTCTCTAATGCACCTAGTACATTCATGAGGCTAATGAATGAAGTGTTGAAGGACTACATAGGCATTTTTGTAGTGGTTTATCTTGATGATATTCTCATTTTCAGCAAGACTAAAGAAGAACACATGAAGCATTTGGCAATTGTTTTAAAGAAGTTACAAGAAGAAAAATTGACCATTAATCTTGAGAAAAGTGAGTTCTTGAAACAAGAGTTGGTTTACCTTGGTTTTGTAGTTTCACAAGGTAACTTGAAGATGGATGAAAGTAAAATAGAAACCATTCTAAACTGGCCTACACCTAAAATAGGGGCTGCAGTAAGAAGTTTCCATGGTTTGGCACAATTCTAGAGGAAGTTTATAAGGGGTTTTAGTGAGATATGTGCACCAGTATTAGACACCATCAAGGGAGGACTAAAAACTAAGTTCTTGTGGACCAAAGAAGCCAATGAAGGGTTTGAAAGGTTGAAGAAAGAGGTACCTACTAAACCCATTTTGGTTTTACCTAGTTTTGACAAGTTGTTTATTGTAGAATGTGATGCAAGTAATATTGCTGTTGGGGCTGTATTAATCCAAGAAGGAAGGCCAGTAGCATTCTTTAGTGAAAGGCTAAATGAATCCAAATCTAGGTACTTATCCTATGACTTAGAATTGTATGCATTGGTGCAAGCACTTAGGAAGTGGAGGCACTATCTTTTACCTAAAGAGTTTGTTGTATACACTGATAACCAAGCATTGAGTTACATCAACACTCAAGAGAAGTTGAGCCTAAGACACATCAAATGGATGGAGTTCCTACAATCCTACACATTCACCATCAAGCACAAGAAAGGGCAGATAAATAAAGTAGCTGATGCATTAAGTAGAAGGCTGCTTACTATCCAAGAAATACAGTTAGAGAGTATTGGAGTTGAAGGTTTCAAAGACCTATATGCTGATGATGAAGACTTCTCAGAGGCCTACAAGGTATGTGTAGAGTTTAACAATCATTTTCATAGCAAGTTTTTTGATTACACTTTGCAAAATGGGTTGTTGTTTAGGGGAAATCAATTATGTGTGCCTAGAGGATCAATGAGAGAAAATCTGATCCAAGAGAAGCATAATGGAAGCCTTAGTGGACACTTTGGTTTGAACAAAACATTGGAGTTGGTGGAAAGATTCTACTATTGGCCTAGGATGCAAAGAGATATCCGGAAGTATGTTGAACAATGCATGATTTGTCAAAAGGCCAAGGGAACTTCTACAAATGCAGGATTGTACCAGCCCTTACCCATTCCAAATAGGCCATGGGAATGCATCAGCATGGACTTCATAGTGGGCTTACCAAGAACAACATCAGGTTTGGATAGTGTGTTTGTAGTTGTGGATAGATTTAGCAAAATGAGTCACTTTATTCCTTGTAAGACTACTCATGATGCTAGCTATATTGCTCACTTATTTTTCAAAGAAGTTGTAAGGATTCATGGCTTACCAATCAGTATAGTTTCATAGAGATGTTAAATTCATGGGGCACTTTTGGAAGACCTTGTGGAGAAGGCTAGGTACTAACTTGGCACATAGTTTAGCTTACCATCCCCAAACTGATGGTCAAACTGAGGTAATTAATAGGGTGCTTGGAAACCTTCTAAGGTGTTTAACAAAGGAGTATGGCCAAGTGTGGGATCAAGTCCTACCACAAGCTATGTTTGCCTACAATGATAGCACAAATAGAACTACCAGTAAGAGCCCTTTTCAAGTTGTTTATGGTTATCACCCAAGAGGAGTTTGTGAGCTACGAGAATTAAAGAATCAAGAAGAGATTAGTGGACATGCAAATGATTTTGCCTAGTCCATGAGAGAGGTACATGAGCAGGTCAAGAAGTCCTTGATAGAGGCTACTCAAAGGTTAAATACTAAAGTAGATGAAAGGAGGACAGATTTACAATTTGAAGTAGGAGATTTGGTGATGGTACACTTGAACAAGGCTAGACTTCAAAAAGGTGTTCCAAGAAAGCTTCAAATGAGGAGGATAGGGCCTTGTAAGGTTCTAGCTAAGTATGGCCCAAATGCCTACAAGATTGAGTTGCCAAAAAATCTAGCCATCTCTCCCATCTTCAACATTCAAGATTTGGTTAAATACAAGGGTCCTAATGTCATGGAAGAGGAACACATCATAGAGGTAGATAAGAATATTCCAGAAATCAGTATTCCTCTCCAAACCACGCCTCAAGATGAAAAAGTTCTAGATTCAAGAGTAAAGAAGAAGACTAGGCATGGAATTTATATGGAGCATTTAGTAAAATGGAAGAACCAGCCTGAATCTGAAGCGACATGGGTAGCTGAACATGAATTCAAAAAGAGAGGTATCAGTCAAGATCTCTTGAATACTAACCCACCTTAAGTTTTTTTTTTGTCATAGGGGGAGAATGGTGCAGGAGCACCTAGGAAATATGCCAAGTTTCCTAAATCATTTTTGGCTTGTAGTGGTCTTGGCTAGACCACATGAATAAGGGCTATGTGATAAAGCCCCAAGTGTGTGAGTTGTGTTTGTAAATAGGTTTTTGTTGTGTTTGAGTTTCCAAGTTGCTTCTATGTTGGCAAAATTGCTTAAATTGCTTGTTAGAGCCTAGAATGGTCAAACACTGACCAAGACTCTAGGAGGATGGGAAACATGAAAAATATGTTAAAAGTTGTAATTACATGGAAATAGGTTCATTTAACCATGTTTGAGGTCATGGAGCCATTAAATGCACAATAGTGCAAAAGTTGCACTTGGCAACTTTGCAACTTTGCAAAGTTGCTTGACAACATTGACAAAAAGTGCTAAAACTTTATAAGGGCTTCAAGAATCAGTTGGAAACCTATGGGATCTATTGATTCACGTGGGTAAGAGGTATTTAAGACCAATCCAAGTTAGTTTGAGGGCTGGCATATGCTTTTGTACGAATTTTGGCATTGGAATGAAGAGCAAACTGAACATTTTGATGACAGTTTTCTGATTTCACCCTTCATCCACACCTTTAATGGATTGATAGGGTTGCTGTTTTCATGTTATTTTATAGTGTATGGAATGTAGATGCTTTGGTAAAGATTAGGAGTTTTTTTTTGATCAGTTTCATTACTAGTTTGAAAAATCTTTTTAAAGTTGCCAGTTCGCTGGTCTGTACACAACAATCAACAAAGAAATCTCTATAACTTGAATTCCAATGGTGGAACCATGATGGCCTCTTGGAAGTAAGTAATAGACTGTATAAAAAATGTAAATATGTATTTTTGTCTTGTTTTGCAGAGGTTTGTTATTTTTTCCAAGAGGCCCTAGGCGAGTTTGCATACCCGGCTAGGCAATGAAATCAGCAAATAAGTGTTTGAAAGGGGCATAGAATGGGGTGTTGGGTGCAATACAAATTCATGAAAGACAAGAGTAGTGAGTGAAGGAAGTTAATTCCAGGAGTTCAGTCATTTAGAGTCCATTTGAGTGGTGGAAGGAAGAACTCTCTATATTCCTGTTCATACAAACAAGAAACCCTTGTAAATAGACATATTTTTGGAAATCCATTGTACGGATGACCTGGGTGTTGCATACCTGAAAAATCTTCAAGGGGAGCCAAAAGGGTATCCAAATCATAAATTTTTTTGAGTACTTCTTAAGGGTTTGAGGAGATATAAGCCAAAAATCAGTTTTGGAGGCCTAATTTTGTTATTAGTCTTGGTAGCCCTCTTAACTATGCAATCTTCAAATCGATTGGAAACCCAATGCTCCAATTCACTTAGTGATCCTAAAAACTATTGAATGAGACCTAATACAAGCCTTGGAATTCAATATAGCCAAGAATGCACTCCTGGAAGCCAGTTGTCAAGAACGGTGCAATGAGAGCACTAGGGAGACCCCATGGTGAAATAGAGTTTTGAGTTGATTGGTGAGGATTAGTGTAATAAAGGAATAGAGAGAAGATTATTGTGGAGTAGGGTATAGGATAAATACCCTAAGAGGCTAGGAGAAAGCCTAAAGTGAGTTCTAGTAGTTGAGGCTAGAACCTTGTTCAAGATCCTCCCCATCAATTGGTATTAAAAGGAGTGTGTGGCATTAATGGTATTAAATGTGGCATGTTGAAAATCCTACCAGACCTTGAAAAGCAAGAAATTTTTTCACTATTCATATTTCTAGCTCACATCTCTTTTTCTAGTTTAGACATGTCTATTTTCAAACTATTTTATGCTTTAAAACTAAAGGTTTCAAAGTGGAAATTTCATTCTATCTCTACTTCACAATGGTTTATCATTTGTATTTACTTTTAGCTATAACCATGCAAAATGAGCTATCTTCAATGTTTCACATCTTTGTTACCTTCTTTTCTAACTATTAGGCCAACCTTGCAATGCCACAATTCATTACAATTGCCACTTCACAGCTTTATTTCTTTGTTGAACATGCTAACCCGCAAGAGTGTAATCTCTTCATTCAAGCTTTAATCTCTTGTGAAGTAGTGATCACTTAAACTTTAGTTATCTTGGCTCTTTGTGTTGGTCAAATAAAAAGTATTGAAAAATGAGTTTCAACACACTTAACCATTTTCATCATACTTGCCGAGTACACAATAGATGCCGAGCCAAAATTTCAATAGGTGCCGAGCAATATAGGAAATGTTCAAGTGTCCAGTGATCTAGGATTTCTCATGTGTTGAGTAATAGAATCATTTAGATGTCGAGAAACTTAGAAAAACATATGCCAAGTGATATAGGATACAACAGGTGCCAAGCAAACTAGGAAACATAGATGATGCCAAGCAATCCAAAAATAGTATGTGTCGAGCATCAGTAATACTTGATGTGCCAAGCAGTGCAGGATCAACATAAGAGTTTTTACTTGCAGAAACTATGATGTGAACCATTTTTGGAGCTGAATTAGAGAAAATTTTGAAGGAGAAAAGGAATAAGGATGAATCATTTACATTCCCTATGCAATTGGCATGCAACTAGTAAGAAAATTGCAAAGTATGGGTAGGAATTTGAGATTCAATTTGGATCGTAGATCCATAACTAACCCTAAGTTTTCACATTCTTTATAAGGAGGATGAATGCACCATTTTATGAATGGATGAAAAGAAGAAAAAGGGGAGACTATAGTGAAACTTCAGTGTGAAGAGAAAAGACTTTAGTGGAAGGGATAGCATTTATATATCTAGTTGATAAAAATAGAATAGGGGACATATTTAGAGATCACATCTAGTAGAGATCAGAAGAGAAAGAGAAGATCAAGTGCCTAAACCCAACAATGTGAGACTGTATTCAATCAAGTCAAATGTTCTAATATTCTCTCACAATTCTATTAGAGGTTGAAATCCTATGGTGATAGGTTAGCTAAATAGCTAGTTATGAGAGCCTTTGGAGAAGGTCAAGAAAATCCTATGTATTAGTTGGGTTTAATAGCCTTATGTAAATCCTTTAACAAGGTGACACTTCATGTAAAGTGTTTCTAAATCCTTTCAACAGGTCACTATTGACATAGTGTGAAGCCTTAAATAGGGTAGGCCTTTAATAGGGCAAACCATCAGAAGTGGTTGAACTCATTGCTGTAGTAATTTTTGTGAGTGTCATCCCCATTTTACCTTCTTATTCCTTAAGGGTTTTTGGGTTACCAAATATTTTTGTTATGAGTTGATGCATATTTTTTTTACTTATAATTTTATATGCATGCAATTTGTTTTTTAGTTATGTGTTTATAAGGGTTTGAAAGGATAAAATTGGGCACTTTTGATTCACCACCCCCACCCTTAGAAGTACTCTACCTATTTTGAGCATTCCAAAAATTGGTATTAGAGCATTGGTTCTCACAAGGAGAAGCCTAATAGATTAGAGAAAAAGTTCAGAAGATGGAAGTCTTCAAACTTGGAAAGATAATTGATAATCAGGTGATAGATGTGCAACTAGCTCTACACAAAGTAGAAGAAGCCAGGGAGGAACTAAGAAAGTCCTTGAAAAGAAGGAAGGAGATATCCGTAGCTGAAAAAATGACATACACTACAAGGAGATTGACTCCTCACAAGTATTTTTCAATGGAGATTCCAAAGGATTTGATGTAGTAATAGCATAATTAATGGAGAAAAATAGAGCACAAGCTGAAGAAATCAGATTACTCAAGCTTGAACAAGAATCACAAGCCATAATTCTTTGTGAAGTGCCTGAACAAAAGAAAAGAGCTATTGAAAACAAGGCTATAATAGAAGATGACACAAGAAATCTAATCAACAGGCTGGAAGAGAAGATAGTTGAACATGAAGGACATTGAGATCTCCACCCTAAAGATGCAAATGAACAATTGTAGAATGAATTGAAGAGAGAAAAGGAAATAGTAGAAAGTTCCAACAAACACAATGAGGCTATCAAGTACTTTGAGCAATTCCTAAAATCACCAAGGGTGAGTAATGATACTTTAGGACTTGGCTACATCAGCACTTAACAAGGAGAATCATCCAAGGTTGTAGAAGAAAGAATAATCAAAGGTAAGAACACTAAACCTACTTGTCATTTTTGTGGTAAAAAGGGGCATACCTCTAATGTGTGTAGAAAAAAGAATAGTCATTAGCATGATAAGCCTATGAATGAAAACTCTTGTCATAGGTGCAAAAAACAAGGGCATTCAACACAAGACTATAGAGCCAAGACCATGAAGACACCAAAATTTAAAGGTCACTACTACAACTGCAAAAAGTATGGACATAGAGCATTTGAATGTAGATCAAAGCTTGTGTGGACACCTAATTAGCCTACAAAATGAATCAATCATGTGCATCACTAAAATTGGGATTGCAATACTAGGTATAGCTATCATTATTGTCAAGAGTATGGACACATTCCTAAAAATTGCATAAGGACACATTTCAAAGGAAGTTACAGTAGATGGCTAAGCCAAACTACATGTTTTAGTTGCCTAAAGACTGGTCATATCAGCAAAAACTGTCCTACAAGATCAAAAGCACTAAAAACCAAAGTCAACAAAGGAAAAGAGAAGATTGTTATTGAAAAAATAAGAGGACAAATGAATGAGACATGGAAGAAGAAAGGTGAATGCAACACATCAAATCTAGAGATCACTTCACCCAAGATGTCAAGTGATCACACCTCATCCAATTAAGCACAAGATAGACACATGGGGCTAATACATATAAAGACGTATCATACATCAGCCCAAGAAAACATAAAAATACTACAAAAAGGAAAAATGCATGAGAAAATATGTCAAGTTAAAAGTTAGAAGATGATGTCGATCTACCTTTGGTTTTCGAGTAAAACTCCAGTATATGTCAAGCTAAATAGATTAGTGGATGTTAAGTAAGAAATGTTAGTGACTACTGAGTAATTGAAAAAATTTAGTTGATGCCAAGTAAAATAAGAAAGTTGATGCAAAGTAGATGAACCTTAGTGGAAGCTGAGTTGATAAAATCTTTGGAAGCTAAGTGATAGCTGTAAGTGTGAAAGAAATAAATGCTAGGTTTTAAGCCTAATAAAAGGTAGAAATCATTTTTTTTTAATCATTTGAACAAATAGAAAATATGAGAAGAGTGATTAAGCAATTTCTCAGTGATCAAAAGGTGATTTACAACAATTCAATAGCAACCCAACTTCATTTCATCAATTTACCAGGTATTTCATTCAAGTGCTAAGTTACGTAGTTTTGAAAAAGTTTGTTTAAATTGTAAACCCTGGCTTAGTTAAAGATGGCATCTAGTTCTACAAAGGAAAAGGAAGGATTGAAAATTCAACTAGTTAGTAATGAAGTTAGACAATTAGAGTTTAGAACCATTCCTAAAGTTTCTTACAAAACTGATTCCACTAGTGCCCTATCCATGATTCCTAATAAAGTAGTTATGGTTCAAGATGTACACAAATGCTACAACTATAAGATAGGGGCAATAGGAGATTTGGAGATTTTCAATGCATTTGATAAATTCTATGAAAATGGGATACTTAAATATGAATTCTCCATAGTTGAGAAGAAGGGTCTAACCAAAACCCTAGTTTTCCCCATTGTCTGTAAAACATAATGGATACACATTGTGCTTAGCAGAATCCATGATGGAGCTTTTTGGTTAGAAATAGGGCCAATAAAGTTTAGAAATAAAACTATACATATAGTTACTGGTATCCCAACCCTAGATCAACCCAAAACCCTAAGGAGTGATAAGAGTGAGGCAATTGAGAAAAAAACTGGTGCTAAGTGGAACAATAGGGGTATGACAATTGACACCATCAAAGATCCCCTACTAGATTTTGATTTCAGGATCATATCTCACAAATTTTATCAATCCAGCAGGTTAAATAGTGTACCCTACATAGTTATATATGTTGGATACAAGCTAGTGAAGAAAGATCATACATATGATCTTGCAGAGCTAATGTTTTAGTAGATCAATGAGAATCTAGGAGCTATAAGGAAGTCTAAGGGAGCTCAATGCAAATTTGGGTCAATTTTGATTTGTATGTTCTTCTACATTATGAAAGAACTCCCCTTAATAGATAAAGTAAGATGGGATCCAAATAAGACCATTGTTGATCAAATAAATGGATTCATTGATCAAATGGGTGAAAATTTTGATGCCCAAATGACTTTTTATTTTGAGGATTTCAAACAATCCATGAAACAGAGAATGAGAATTTCAATCTCATTAGTGGAGCAACATGAAAAAGACATTTGTTTTCTAGTATATATTGACTATACCTACATACAAGTAGTCATCCCTAGAGTCAGATGGCTTAGACCACTGAGCCATGAACTTGATGTGGATCAGGCATTAGGAGCTATTACAACATTGCTTGCAGAGGAAATTGATAAAATTGAAATGTACTTTGGAACTCATGATGTTGTCAAATCAAGAGTGGTAGCAGATCTCAAAATAGCCACAATAGTAAAGAAGAAAGATAAATTGGTCAAGAAGATCAAAAAGAAATTTGGGATAGATATTGGAGAGACAAGTACTACTGAAGAAGCTAGAAGAAAAGGATGAGGAAATGAGTAAAGAAGAGAAAAAGAGGAGAGATGAGCAACAAGAACAAAGTGTCCAGGATACTCAACAACAACCTCTTAGCCCTCCTCATGCCACCATCACACCTATAGAAACAATCAAGATAAAGGATGCTGTTGACACTACTTGTCAAAACATCAATCCATTAACTACAGAGGATCTAGCAAAGATCCTTGACCAATCAACACAAGTAGCTAGGCTATGTTCAAGTCGAATTTTGGTTAGCATTGATAAACTCTAGAAAGCAATAGAAAAACAAAGGAAGTCAAGGTTCAAACACAAGAACCACCTATGACCACACAATCTATTGGACTTCTACTTCTTCCACCACCATCTCCACCAAAAGAAGTCACAGTTGTACTTCAGGTGCCGAGTGCAGTAGCAAGAGATGATAAAGACAAATCACTACAGTCAATAGGTACACCCCCACCCAGAATGATAGAAGAAGAGAAACAAACTAAAGAGAAAGAAGAAACAAGAGATAAGGAGGAATTTGCAATACAAACTTTGGTTTAACTACCAAAAATAGGTACTCCTAAAAAAACTCTTCAACAATCGAGCACTAAAACATTAGCACTGCAAATTAGAATACCAGGCTTGAGCTCTGCTATGGTAGCAAGGATAATTAATTATGGAATTGCTTAGCTTGATGAAGAAACAAAGATACCCTATTATGAATCCAGTACTCTCACTAAGGAGAAGATGAATGAAATTCAGAGTGCATTGGATAGAAGAAGGAGATAAGTGACACTTAGAAAGGACTACAAATACAATCAATCATTAAATGAAATCAAGGACATATTCGTGGATGCTTTCAGCCTATAGTCTCCAAATGAATCAAGTCTAATTATAGAGAACCTATCAGATATAGTTGATCATGTAACAAATCAGGACCATGATACAAATGACAAGCTAGTGGAATGGTTAGAGAAGAAGTTCCAAGATAAGGTCAACAAGAAGATATCAAATGATATCATTTTGGGACAAGTTGACCTCGCCAAGAAAATAGATAGAGTTAAAATTGTACTAGGGAATATATTCTCCCTTTATAATAAATTGTGTGATTTTTCAAATTTCACAGAAGAGATTAGTCATAAGATATTGAGCTTGGAGAGAAATTTGAAGATTTCTAGTATGCAACTTCCAATAAATCCAGCTCAAAGTGAGAAGCATTTTTCTCAGACACTTCACACTCAAAGGGAACTAACTATATTATCAGTAGAGGAGGCTAATATAAAAGCCAAGTTAATGCAAATTCAATCCTCCATCACCCCTCACTTAGAAGTACTTCACAAGGAGCAAATGTATGTAGAGACAGTCCTAAAGAAAGATCCCAATCTTTCTACACATGACGAACTTGTAGACCTAGTGGTAGAGCTTGCAATCCAACACAAGTCATTGGATATTGCATTAAACAACTAGGATCTAGCTCTAAAGATACACCTGAAATTCAACAACTCATTTTTGGCCAAACATGGTATCACTCTGTAGAACCCTTTGACATCAATGTCAAAATAGGGGGAGATATATATTATAGGGGAAATAATAAGCAAAGGAGGAGATATGTAGATACTATGGGTAATTACCAAATTTTGGAAAATTTATTTTTAGTGGAATGATTGTAAATAGCCAAAAGGGGGAGACAAGGAATAAAGGAGTGAAGAAGAGATGTAAAACTTTTGGTAATCACATGGAATATAGGCACATCACACAAATCAGATACAGCATGTAGGCTCAGGCTCAAAATGCAGAAATAGATCAAAGGATAGAAATGATTAGGAATATTAGCATAGAATTTCAAATTACAAAGGCATAATCAACTCAGGGGGACCTATAGGATATATTGCTACTCACAATTTTTGAAATTTTTGCATGAAAGTTGAGTGAGTAAACGAATGTACTCTATAAGGTTAGGATCATCAATGCTTAGTTAAGTATTTTTGACACTCATGTTAAAGGGGAAATTGTTGGTCAAATAAAAAGTATTGAAAAATGAGTGTCAACACACTTAACCATTTTTATCATACATGTCGAGTAAACAATAGATGCTGAGCCAAAAGTTCAATAGGCACCAAGTCACAGTTAGTGCTAAGCAATACATGAAATGTTCAAGTTTTGAGTGATCTAGAATTGGTTATATGCAAAGTAATAGAATCATTTAGATGTCGAGAAACTTAGAACAACGTATGCCAAGTGATACAAGATACAAAAGGTGCTGAGGAAACTAGGAAATTTAGTTGATGCCAAGAAATCCAGAAATAGTATGTATCGAGCATCAGTAATACTTCATGTGCCGAGCAATGCAAGATCAGCATAAGATTTTTTACTTGCAAAAACTATGATGTGAACCATTTTTGGAGCCGACTTAGAGAAAATTTTGAAGGAGAAAAAAAAAGGATGAATGATTTACATTCCCTATGCAATTGGCATGCAAACAATTAGAAAAATGGTGAAGGCATGCAACCAATAAGAAAATTGCAAAGTATGGGTGAGAATTTGAGATTCAATTTGGATTGTAGATCCATACCTAATCCTAAGTATTTGCATTCTTTATAAGTAGGATGAATGGATGATTGTATGAATGGAGGAAAAGTAGAAAAAGGGGAGACTATAGTGAAACTTTAGTGTGAAGAGAAAAGACTTTAGTGGAAGGGATAGCATTTATATATCTAGTGGATCAAAATAGAACAGGGGACATATTCAGAGATTAGATCTAGTAGAGATTAGAAGAGAAAGAGAAGAATAAGTTCCTAAACCAAGCAATTTAGGATTGTATTCAATCAAGTCAAATGTTCTAATACTCTCCCACAATTGTATTAGAGGTTGAAATCCTATGGTGATAGGTTAGCTTAATAGCTAGGTAGGAGAGCCTTTGGAGAAGATCAAGAAAATCCTATGTATTAGGTGGGTTTAATAGCCTTATGTAAATCCTTTAACAAGGTGACACTTCATGTAAACTATTTGTAAATCCTTTCAATAGGTCACTATTGACATAGTGTAAAGCCTTTAACAGGGAAAATCATCAGAAGTGGTTGAACTATTACTGTAGTAATTTTTGTGGGTGTCATCCCCACTCCAATTTTACCTTCTTATTCCTGGAGGGTTTCTAGGTTACCAAATCTTTGTGTTATGAGTTGATGCATATAATTATTCTACCTATTTTGGGCATTCCAACACTTTGTGAATCCTTTGCAAATTAAAATATGTTAACTTCTTTTCCACCTGAAATGTTGTGATAACCATTTAAAGTAAATGGTTTTTTTATTTCTTTAGAATAACTAAGAGAGAGGGGGAGGTGGGGGGTGGGTAGTAAATCAGTTATCCAAGGTCTAGATGTACAATCAAAACATTTCACATATTAGTGAACCCATATCTATAAGACATTTTCATCATGCGTGCATCCAATAGATTATGCAATCACTTAAACTTGTAGGTTACTATAAAATAACCTTTGCAAAAATGTAAACATGAAACATAATAGATTCAATAACACATTTGACACAATTATTTAATGTGGAAACCGAATTTGGGAAAAACCACTAGTAACATGCTACTCATTCTCACTCTTCTAAAGTGATCCCCTATGAAAGGCCAACCCTGTTAAAGGTTACAATGCACACTCTTAAATGTGACCTAGTTAAAGGATTTCAATCACCTTATTAAGTGTGATCCTTGTTAGAGGAATTTAGATCATTCACTTGGAATGTCACCTAGTTAAATGATTTACAAATGACTATTAGGTCAACCTTAATCCAAAAGATTTACCCTAGACTGGTACAATAATTAGAAAGTAATAGTAAGGCTTGATTTGATAACTTACAACACACTTGCAGATTACAGATCTCTATTTTTGTCCCCTATTCTTCTTGGCTTTCACATATTTCAACTCTGATAGCTTTTTCACCCTTTAAACATTCATACCCTTAAGCTTTCTTTCTTTTCTTGCCAATGTATATACTTCTCTTAGGTCATCGAATGAAGTAATATCCTAAACTCTTTGTCTTCCTTAGGTCCTCACACTTGACAACATTTGCTTTTGACTAAACATCTCTATAAATAGAAAATTAATATCTTTTATCATTCATCCTTTGTCATCCATTTTAGGGTTCGATTAGATTAGGTAGGATTCAATGAATGTACCCTTCTTTTCATTTCATCCCCTTCTAGAAAATTCTGCTTCAATTCTCTTTGAATTCACCTCAAAATAGTTTAACTTGAATTATGTGCTGCATCTCATCAAAATTATCTTCCACATGGTTCAAAAAATACAAGAAATCAAACTTGTCATCTCAGATCCATGAATTTCATGATCTTTCTCATAATGTTAACTCTCAACATTAACTAGTTTGTAATGTTCTACACATACTATGTTGCTCGATATCCATTAACAAATCACTTAGCATGAGCTAAAGTTTACTAGTGCTTGACATCAACTAAACTTTACTTAGTTTACACTATTTCACCTGGCTTACACTAAAATTGACTTTTCTTGACTCTGACTAATTTTCTACTCAGGTTACACTAACTTTGCTCAACACCTATTACACAGATTGTTAAGCTTGAAAAACATACTTTGTTTAACTTATTCTTTTAAAGTTAATTAGTGTAACCATCCTTTGTAACCTTAATTAGATTATCAATTCACTATAATATTACTGTTATAACTGATGCTTGTACTCCTTTTCAATATCATAACTCAACCCTTCCTCTAGGTGCTATTGTTACCTCATTTGATCAAATCCTCTTCATCAATCAAACAAATGATACTTACTCAAGTCATGTAAGCAATTGTCTTACCAACAAGTAGCATGTTTGACATCAGTGACAAAATAATGAATGAAACACATGTTCATACTTGTATCAATCTATTTTCAACAATTATTACTTTGATCACAACCTCCCCACTTAAAACATTAATCATCATTTAACCTTGACTTTTCTAGTTATCCTCCACATCATCTTAACTTGAAATGTCTTACACTTAATACAAGTCATGACCTTGTGATGTACAATTTATCACTCTTCACAAATGTTGATGAGATTTATTTTCCACAGGCACATCAAAAACCCTAATTGATAGAAATGTTGTTGGTTCATTTGATGTTTCCTATATTGATATAGCTACAATGATTAGAAAACATCATACCTATTGGGAATAAAAAAATTAAATTAGAACCTGAAGAAAAGGAAAAGTTTATAGTCTTAACATAATGAAGTTCAACTATGAGGTAATATCATTCCCCCATACTTTATGTCTTTGGATAAATTGTTTAATAGACGTAACACCTACATAAATTAAAAAAGGGAAGAAAAGGGACCTACCACTAGTGAGTATGAAGGGATAAATATTGGGGATGTTCATAATCCCAAAATGATTAATATTTTGAAATGTTTCTCACCTAAAGAGAAAGAAGCAGCAAAACAACTCTTCATATAATATTGAGATGTTCTTGCCTAGAGTTACAAAGACATGAAAAGCTATCGAGGTGGAAAGATAAAACATCAGATTCCCCTCAAACCTGATGTAGTTCCTTTTCGGTAGAAACAAAGGAATTATAATCCTAATGTAGTAGATGCCATATTTTAGGAAGTACATAAAATGTTGAAAGAAAGAATTATCTATCCTATTCATCACTCCACCTGGGTAGCTAATATAGTGCCAGTTAGAAAGAAGAATAGAGAAATAAGGATATGCATTGATTTCCATAATTTGAACCAGGCATCTCTATAGGATTATTTTTCTCTTCCCAATATGGATTACTTACTACAAACAATGGCAAGATTTGAAATGATGTCCATGCTTGATGGGTTCTCGGGTTACAATCAAGTTGAGGTAAAAGAGAAGGGCTAGCATAAAACAACATTCACCACTCTTTGGGGTACGTTTGCATATCATAGAATGCCCTTTGAGGTCATCAATGTTGGTGCCACATTCCAAAGGTGTATGATAAAAAATTTGCTGCACTAAAGGACCAAATTATAGTTATATATCTGGATGACCTCACAGTGTTTTTGAAAAAGAGCAAAGATCACATAGAAGATATGAGGAAATTCTTACAAAGATGTTAGGAATAGGGAATCTCACTTAATCCAAAAAATTTCATTTTTTGTGTGACAGAAGGAAAGCTCCTTTTTCATATAGTTCTCAAGAAGGTATTAGAATCAATCTTGAAAGAGTTGAAGCTATTCGAAGATTGAGTTTGCCATCAAATAAAATAGGAGTCAAATCATTCTTCAGGTAGGTGAATTTCCTCAAAAGGTTTGTACCAAATTTTGCAAAAACCACTAAGAATATTATGGACATGATGAAAGGAAATTCAAGTTTTAAATGGAATGAGGTGGGAAAATGGGCCTTTTAGATTATAAAAACTACTATTGCTAATGCTCCAATTTTATGTTACTCGAATTATAAGCGAGATTTTATCATCTACTATTATGCTTCTGAACACACTTTATCAAACATACTTATGCAAGATAATGATGAAGGGATACAAGCCCTAATAGCTTTCATGAGTATACCTCTAAAAAATCACAAGTTGAAATACTCACAAATTGAGAAACATTGTTTTGCAGTAGTCAAAGCATTAATTTTTTCTTGATTTTATATCTTGCATTCATATTCTGTCATTTATGTCCCAGATGTAGTAGTGAAAAGTGTGTTAACACAATAGGATGTAGGTTGTAATGTTAGAGGAGCATGGATAGCAAAGACACAAGAATATGATATAGAAATCAAACCTACCAAGCTGGTAAGGGGTAATGCCTTGTGCAAAGAAATTGCAAAAAACAAGATCACTGAAGAATCAGAAGAATTGGGAGAAAAGCAATTAGTTTTGGTTGTAGGTCTTTATGATTCATGGTTTGAGAATATTAATTATCTGCTAACATATGGAGAATGTCTAGAGGGCCTAACTGCAAGACAAAGGAGAGATCTCAAATTGAAAGCAATTAAGTATATAATTTGGGATGGGAATTTTTTAATAAAGCCATAGATGACACTTTCCTCAGATGTGTGGACAAACAACAACAAGAAATTTTTTTGAAAAAATTTCATGATGAATCTTGTGGAGGACATATTTCATCCTTAGTCACGACTTTCATAATATTGAGACAGTGCTATTAGTAGGCCAGAATGTTCAAGTATGCCTATGCCTAGGTGGCAAAATTTGGAAAATGTAAGATGTTCGCTAGGCATCCTCAATTAGCTACTCTACTATTAAGACCTTTCATCAATGAGGGACCTTTTCAACAATGGGGTCTTGATTTTATTGGTCCAATTAGTCGAACATCTAGTGTTGGTCACCAGTATGTGATAACTACAACTAACTACTTCACTAAGTGGGTGGAAGCCAAAGCAACCAAGAAAACTACTTCTGAAGTAGTATGTGAATTCATTAAGGAGAACATACTGGTCAAGTTTGGTGTCCCCATTAAATTAGTGATGGAGAATGTGCACTATTTCTCTTCAATTAAGATTACCAATTTTTGCTTTGAGTATGGAATCACAGTCAGTCATTTGTCTAATTATTTCCCAC
This sequence comes from Cupressus sempervirens, assembly GCA_028749045.1. NCBI lineage: Eukaryota > Viridiplantae > Streptophyta > Pinopsida > Cupressales > Cupressaceae > Cupressus > Cupressus sempervirens. Next base: position 70,668,061 of record CM053789.1, on the reverse strand, counting down.
AAGGAAATGGTCAAGTTGAGTCCAATAAAAAGAATTTGATAAATATTGTCAAGAAATTGGTAGTAGATAATCAAAGGACTTGGCACAAGAAAATTCATGAGGCACTATGGGTAGATAGAGTAACACCTAAGAGGGAAATTGGCATATCTCCTTTTGAATTAGTCTATGGAGTTGAGACTAATCTTCCATTACCTTTAGAATTGGCTACGAGCAAACTCTGAAAAATGATTGAAGATGATATTTATAAAGATGGTTTAGAAAAGAGAACATTGTCATGATAAATGTCATGAAGGAGAACTGCTCCAAATTCTTGGATAGTCTATTTGGTGTGTCTTCTAGTAGTCAAAATAGAGTTGCAAAACTCTAGACACTCAGCAGATGCATACACATGGCCATGGAGGAGCTACCATATTAATTGAATGCTATGAAGGAGTTGGCCAGAGAACATTCCAAATGGCTCTTGAGATACACCAAAATACACGTGCCTAAGAATGAAGAGATAATCCCAATCATAGTTGCCACTAAGGCCTATAGAGCGAAAGTAGAAAAAGGGAAGAATTCAAAGTAATTCATTTCTTTTCCCCCCTTTTTTCTTTCTTATGTAATTATTTTAATATGAAAAACTGGTGTCTTGCCATTTGTCATTTTTGAGAAGATGAACTGGTTGAACTTCTATTGTAATGGTCATCTAAAAATCCTATATGTATGCAATTGAAAGATTAATAAAAGGTCTGCAAATTCTTGATGTTGCAGAGACAATTGAATGGTATTTTGGTATTAATCATTTTTTGTTCCATTTCTATTACTTATAGTTTTATGCTTTCTCTTTTTTTGGATTGAAGCAAGGAAAGAATATGGTTTTTCTCCTCTGATTCAAAGTAGTGAATGGATGTGATAAGTAGTGTCACTGCATGTTCAATGAGAGATCCTTCAAGCATTTTTCCTTTTAAGCTAACTCTAGTTTAGATTCAAACTAACTAAGTTCAGTATTATTAATCATACTATTAAACTTTAGAAGTTCATAAGATGTGTGGATTCGTAAACTTAATCAATTCTTCAAAACTCCTTTTCACCTGAGTTAGATTCTATTTAGGTCTAGCTTAGTTTACCTCTTTTGTTCTTAGGTCAAGAACATACTCACATTTTAGTTTTAGAAAAAAAACATAATTCATTGCAAATCTACCATAGGGAGTTGTACCTATCAATTCAGAGAAAATCCAGTATACTCATAAGTGGCTTTTAAGCTATTTGTAATTAGATATTGTTCCTAATTTGGGCATTCAAGAGTCATAATCAAAGAAGAACAAATCCATTTACCAACATGCCTCTAGATGTGGATTCAAAATGTTATTGTGCAATTGTATTTCTAGAAGGATGGAAATTTGAGGTTGATGTAGATGATGTTGTCAAAAGTGTTGATCATAGTGAGGTATATAAAAATGGCTCTAATTATAGTGTTGATGGTATTTTATTAAATTTTCTTCGTTTTTTGGGATTTTTCCTTAATTTTGTCCATGCATTTTGAATGAAAAAAATTCTAAAATATATTTATAATTTCAATTATTTCTCTTGATCTTGGATTCAAGTCAAAGTTTTTATATCAGATTTTATTACACTAGGATTGATATGGAAGAAGTGATTGATATATCTCCTTAATTATATTTGAAAACCTCACAATAATCCTAGCTATGATGTAAACCCTTATGCTAACCATAATCCTAAACCAAACCCTAATATTAACCTTGACCCTAACTCTAAACCTTAATCATAATAAAATACAAACACCAATAATAATACTAACAATAATGTTAACTCTTACCTTAATCAAAATCCTCACTTAAACCCTAAATCCTACTATTAATCATCTCAATAATTCAAAGCCTATACCATATTCCAAACATTAAACCCTAAATCCCAATCTCAACACTAATCCAAAATCTAAACCATAATACTAACCATGTAACCATAACCATAATAATAATTTTCATCCCGATCATATCCATACCTTAAACCCTAATCCTAACCATGGTAGATACCCTAAACCCTAACCATATTCATAAGTTGTAACCATCATCTTAACTCTAATCCAAACCCTAACCTTAATTATAACTATTTTTCTAAATGAAGAATGATCCTCAACCTAACAATATTAGTAATAGAAAACCTAAACATAATTCTAAACTTGAGTATAATTTGGAACAACATAATTTATTTGAAAATTGACCAAAGTAACTAGGTTTTAGTATAATTTTTGAATGCAAATATGGATAATAAGTCTTGTTGTGTGTCATCATGTTGTTGTATGTTATCATGTTGTTTTTGCTAAAAGGAGGACTATGAATAAGAGCGGTTTTTTTACTAAACCTTAGCAAAAACCAAGCATTAACAACAATATGAAAAACATATCATATATATTTTTTTATCTCACACAACACTAAATTTATAAGTCAACTTTACAGCCACCTAATATTAAAAATGCATAACAATTTCATCCATATTTTCATTATATAATGCATTGTGAAATTTTTAGTAATAACTTATAGAATTTTCATTTGTGGGATCAATATTTGTTCCACCTCACAATATTCAAATGTAAAGTTGTATTTCATAAAATAATTTTCTAGCTAAAAATTTATTATGATCAATACAAATACAATTAACTATAATTATAAAGTCAAGTAGGAATCTTCCTTTGGGCAACAATAGAAAAGAGGATTCTACTAGCAGACAAGGGTCCAAATATTCCTAAGTTCTTTCGAGAATATACACAATGGTAACTATATCATTCATCATTGTAATAGTATACAACAACAATGAATAAAGAAAATATATTAATATGTCACAGTCTTATAAATAAAATGGAGGAATATTAAAATAACAAATATCATCCTCACAAATGAAAAATAGAAGAAATTTAGAAAAAGACAATGATAACCATGTAAGATAAAGTCATCGAAAAAAAGACAAACAAAAAAGCCAAAATAAGAGTAAGACAAATTATTCTTATCTAATTTGTGTATGGTGTGACTTGAATCAAAATAATGAATGGTTATTTAAAAATAACAATGGAGGCAATAAAGAATTCATCAATTATTATATAGCAGTTCCAATCAACTTTATCAACCTATAAAATGACATGAAAGACAAATAGATTTTGTCTTATTCAATAAGAAAAAGGCCAAGATCAAATACCATATGCATATTGGAGATATATGATAAATAGAGAGTTTATGTCAGGCAAACTACATATAAACAAAGCATCGTCAGTGATAATAAAAAGTAAGGTCTTTTCAATCCTTCCACCACCACTACCTATTGCACTACCCCTAGGATACCTTTTAAGATCTATTTGATTATTTCTTTTGGTTGCTTCTCAAGTTTTCAATTATCAAGTGAATTTGTAGCCTTATTGGGTTAGTTGTTAACTTTCAACACCAAGGATAGATTAATCCTTCAAACTAGGGTCATTTTCATGTATTCTCTCTGAGATTAGTAAGTGATGGACACATCCATTAAACTATTTTTTGATTCAAGGTTTATGGCCTTTGATGAATCAATAAAGGTAGAATGATTGAGGTTGATATTAGTCAAAAGCAATCAGATTGTAATAAGGGTGGTCATGAGGGTTTTGGGATATCAATACATCAAGTGCCCAAATCGATGGAGAAATAGTGGAAATGTTTGCAACCATAGCCCACCATATTTATGATGATAATGATACAGTTGTGGAGCCCTATCCTAAGATTTTTGAATATTAGGGAGGACCTAACAATCCCATTAGCTGCCAATTATGGGATGCTCTATATCAAAGGAGCATAAATCACTACATATCCAATTATCTTCATAGAAGATGAAGATGGTTTCTGGGAAACCTGACCCATCTTTGCAAGAAATCTAAGCATCTTGGCCCATTACAACAAAGTCTTTGACCCAACCAATTTTAACTGGGTAGAAGATTACATAATAAAGGACGAGGCTATGGAAGATGAAGCAATCGAGGAAGTTGTCCAAGAACTATGAGAGGAACTTGAGGAAAATTTAGAGTACCTTAGTTAAACCCACTATTAGAGCTAGATCTCTAACTAGGATCTATGGTTTTAGGGCATGTTCTAATTTTTTAAAGAATCTTTCAGTTTTAATGACCTCACATTTTTTTTAGGGAGTAGAACATATTGTTTTATATCAAAAACTACTACAAACTTTAACTATTATATTTTAGATGCACTTGTCATGTGAAAATATATATTACTATACAGGGATAACATGTTTGTGAAGGTTGTCTATTTGTTGCCTACTTTCTAACCAAAAAGACAAATTTGTAGCCCAGGAATGGTTTGACATAAAAAAAAGGGAAATAATGAAGTCATTTTAATCTTTAGATGGATTTGGTATCTATGAACTTGTTTTGATAGGAACAAATTTATTTTTTTGCAGAATAGAAGTGTTTTCCTTTATATGATTACTAGTAGTGGAGAGAGATGATTATTTTACAAATATGTGCCTTTATCATTGATGTCAAAGGGATACATAATTCATATTAAAATAGTATTGAGTGAGCTATTTTATGGAGAGAAGAGTATTTAATGAGAGATTTCCCTTAGAGAGATTTACTATAGAGACTTTGAAAGATAATATCTTTTTTTGATTGGTTAGTGTTTATGATTTGATCTTTGTGCATTGTTATTTTTTGACATTTTATGTTTCCATTTGAGAGAGATATTATTTTAATAATGTGAAGAAATGTGTTTAAGAGATTTTCACCATATATTTGAAAGGGGTTTTCATTGATGTCAACACATTTCTTCATTTCTTCTAGTATTCTTGAAAAGTTTAGTGAGATAAAAGTATTACTCAAACTAATGTACTGAAAATCAAGGTGTTTGAAGTTACAAGATGTTTCTTAGATGTCTATAGTGGGTACATGCCAATTTATAGAGTTTTGGATGATAATTTGTACTGGTTACGATTGGTCGATTGATCAAAAATATGTATTACAATGTTTAGAAAAAGAAAATGTGTTTTGAGTTATGAAATATTTATATTTTCTAACCTAGTGGTGTATTTGTGAAATACATTTACATCCTCGAGTCAAGAAGATCATGATTTATATTTTGGAAAACTACTTTCTTTAATGATAGAGATGACTATTTTGTGGTTTTGATGAACGGTGAAAAGATATTGATGAATCTAATGTCAAAATTAATTTAGTTTTTTCTCTCATATTTAATAAAAAATTATGGAGATACTCTAGGACTATAAATTGAACTACTTATTAGTACTTGCTGGTAGGCTAAGTACTATTGTATGGTCCCCTATTGTATCATGTTTTAGATTACTCTTATTAATGGTGATTAAATAAATTGTAGTTGACCAATTAGAAAAAAAATTATTTTATTTTTATTATAAGTATTACATTCTAAAATATAGATGTTAAATTTTTAATTTTATAAAATGTATAGGTTATTTTTCTCCATTTTAATTGGATGAATCAATAGAAGTCTTATAACAATGATTTGTATGTTTTAATATTTTATAAATTATAGTAGAAATTATTTGAATGATATATTTTTCCCATAATAGATTATGAAATTTAATTATAAATGTTCATTCTTATGTTGATATTAATGTATTATAATATTGATACTTGATAAATTTATTTATTAATTTCATTTATCTACTTTTAAAATCAAATTTATTAAATAGTTGCCACTTGCATGAAACATTAATCTCTTTTTTTCATTTTTTATTATAATACAATAAGAATGAAGCCAATAAGCTTCTTGAATTACATTTCTACATTATCAAACTTTTTGGTAATGCATTGATAAAGAGGCTTTAGGCATATTCACTAGCAGCAACGAGTTAGCTATTTCCCTTTCTTTATTAGCCAGGTTAGTCATAACTTGAGGCCAATTTTTGGTCTAGATTTTTTTCTCATTAGGTCGAGGATATACACCAAATATTAGCCATAATATCTGCTAATTTGTTCCCTTCTTTATAGATGTGACTAAATTTCCATTCTTCAAAAGTGTCACACAAAATTATAGTACCCTCAATTATAACACTCGTGTTCTAATCCCCACAACCCTCATTATTAAGAGATTTCATAATAGTCATGCAGTCACCTTCTATTTCCAATTTGGTCCATCCAAGTTCTATTGCATTCTGGACACCTTTGAGTAATTCTTGTGCTTTAGCATAGTATTTTGATTTCCATCCATCAGTCTCCACATATACAGCCGTGATATGCCCTTATGCATTGCAAAAAAAACCTCCTCATTTTGCTCTTCTAGGATTTCCTTTTGAGGTGTCATCAAAATTTAATTTTATCCAATTCTTTTTTGGTGGCTTCCATTTCACATCTTCCCTCCTAATTAAAACTCCTTCATTAAAAAGACTCTTTTGTTTCCAAATTACGCTCTGCTACACAAAAGTCAACACTACATTACGACAAAACATGAATGCATTAAGAGTTCAAAAATGAATTAAAGACAAGTAAAAGCCCATTGATATAGCATGATTCTAAATGCACCTTTGATATTTTGTTAACACATTATATCAATGTGATGGAACACTTCTTTAATAATTAGATTTTGGAGAAAAAATTGTCAAATATTTTTTTGAATTCAATAAATAATACAAGCTTGTTGCAAGGTATGAAAAAACCTCTTAATTATATTATTTTCCATGATAGAAGATAACATTGACAAGCTATGGTTAAATTGCAAGGTAAATGTGAACATAATTTTGCATGTGAAAGACCAATCCAAGGATTTAATTTGGTTCATGGGCACCTATTCAATGCTCAACACTATGGCAATTTGCATTTCATTATTTTGTTTCATTGTTCTTCCTAATCATTTGTAAAATGGTCTTATTTAGTACTAACAATTGATATGAACTATTAGTCAATGTTTCTTTTCTACTACATTCTTTTGTGGTGGTTGTTGTTTCACATCTTCCCTCCCAATTCAAACTCCTTTATTAAAAAATACTCTTTTGTTTCTAAATTATGCTCTCCTACACAAAAGTCAACACTACATTAGGAAAAAACATGAACACATCAAAAGTTCAAAAATGAATTAAAGGCAAGTAAAAGCCCATTGATATAGCATGCCTCTAAATGCACCTTTGATATTTTGTTAACACATTATATCAATGTGATGGAACACTTATTTAATAATTAGATTTTGGAGAAAAAATTGTCAAATATTTTTTTGAATTCAATAAATAATACAAGCTTGTTGTGAGGTATGAAAAAAGCTCTTAATTATATTGTTTTCCATGATAGAAGATAGAATTGACAAGCTATGGTTAAATTGTAAGGTAAACATGAACATAATTTGGCACGTGAAAGACCAATCCAAGGATTTAATTTGGTTCATGGGAACCTATTCAATGCTCAACACTATGGCAATAAGCATATCATTATTTTGTTTCATTATTCTTCTTGTCATTTTTCTTCTTGATAATTTATAAAATTGTCTTATTAAGTACTAACAATTGATATGAACTATTAGTCAATGCTCCTCTTCTTCTACAAACAAGGTTCATGTACACATCTTTTTTCAATCATTCATTTGACTTCAACTAAAAAATAAAAATTAACTAAGTTGATATACAAGAAATAATTTCAAGATGACAAGATCTTTGTCTAATCTTAATTGATCCAAAGTAGATGATAATAATTCAAAGGAGCCAAAATATATGAAAACCATTATTAAAAATGTAGTAAATTATAATATATAATGATAGATATGTAAATACTTTTATTTTTGTATACTTATGACAAAATTAGTTGAATTCTTTCTTCTATTTTATTATTGGCTTCTCCTTGCACCTCTTACTAGTGCAAGTGCTAGTTATGATTTATGAGGAGAAGTTAAATCAATGTTCAAATGATTAAATCTAACTTTAGAGAAGTAAATCAAACTTTATATGCTTAAATTAAATTATAAATAATTAAATAAATAAGTAGATTAATTTAATACTAAACCATATCAAACCCTAATCCTTTTATAGGTTTTATTTTAATAGTGAAGTCAATTGTTTGTTGCTTTGAATTGTGAAAATGAAGATGAGTGTAAGTTTTTTCAATCTATTAAATAATGAATATTAATTTTTAATACTTGTAAAATCTTAAAATTTGTTGTGGTTTCACAATGCATGCCCCATCCCAAAGCAAAATGGGGACCCCCTACATTATTTTTTAGCTTTCCAAATACCTAGTTTGGGGTTTGAGTCTTTTTTAGGGTTTTTTTATAGTGTTTTTACCAAGTTTGGATCTCTTCTTGAGAGCCCATTTTCCTAGAAATTATGTTTTTGAGGGGGAAATTCATTTTTTCTATGTTTAGGGGCGCAATAGCACACCTAGCACACCTAAAAAGGTGCACTAATGTGCTAAGGGAAGAGTGCACCCCCCTTGGAAGTGTGTAGCAACACACCTACATAGCTATACACCCAAGCCTATAAAGCCTGGGACCTTGCCCCCTCTCCTCCACTTCCTTTCTCCATCTCTTGGCTACCGCACCTCTGTAGCTTTCGAGGTGTGCTCCACTCCACTCCACCACCTGTACACACAACACAAACATAAAAATAAACCAAGGCAAAGGTGCACACCTTATGCACCTCTTTAGGTGTGCAAGGTGCACACCTTTCTTTACATTAACTATTAAAAAAAAAAAAACCTAAAACTAACACAAGCCTTCACCAAAGGTAAAGGTGCACACATGTGCATCTTTAATTAGACTAAGCTTTCCCCTAAGATTAGAAAGGGTGTGCACCTAGTGCACCCAACAAGGTGCGCTAAGTGTTCACCCTTCCTTTCACTAACCATACATTTTGCACTATAAGGGTGTGCACATAGCCCACCCCACAAGGTGCACTAGGTGCATACCCTTAGTAGAGTTTTGGGTAGGAAGTACACCTAGTGCACCTCTGAGGTGTGCAAGGTGTGCCATTTTTTTTCATCAAAGATGTTTTAGTAGTTTTTAGGTGTTTTTTGAGAGTTTGTGTAGGATTAGGGTTTTTGGGTCACTTTTTATAGTAGTTAGGGTTTCTTTTAATAAAGTTTTTCAATCTTTTGGACTGATGGACATTTATTTTTGGCAGATTAAATGACTTCCTCCTCATCTTCCCTCGCTATAAAGATGATTCAGAAACTAGTAGTCTTCAAATTCTAAGGTGTTCCAGCAAAGTTAGTATTCTAAGATGAATATTTGGAGATCTAGGATACTGACCTAGGTCATATTAATGGGAACACATTCCTAGTTCTATGCCAAAAACCAACTAAGAGGTCGCCTATGGTATCTGTACTTATCTAATCAAGGCTAGTAAATGCAATTTCATGCCTAGTTTTAGTACAATCTTCAAAGTTGATCATGAAATTTGCAAAGAACTATGTTTCAGACGAAAGGTTTGTGAAAAGTATAACTAGAGAGATCATCCTAGAACCGAGGCTGAAGAATATAGAGAAGGTATTCTATCTTCCAAGAGCAGATTGGTACATTAGGTTAACATATCATCAAGTAGAAAGGTGGTATAGAAAACATGGAGAGGAAGCATAAAAAATTATCCAATCTTCGTATCTCATCAAGAAGACTCATCTTGGGAAAAAGGTAGGCAAAGTGGACATGAAAAGGGGCTATATGAAAGATGACATCAGACATTCTATAGTGCTTTTGAGTAGAGTCATGAGGTTACTAGCATCAAGACACCTGAACATATGGATGGTACACTTTATCGAGACCATCAAAATACTAAAGATGCCAATTGATTGGGCTTCTATTCTTAGTGAGAATTTAGATGAGCAACTGGTAGCAGTTAAGAACAACCAAAGGTTCTATATGAAATCTTATTTGGTGTATCTATTAGCTACAAGAGAAACATATTATTTGGGATTATTCAAAAGGGGCAACTTGCATGATGTGAATGTATGGCCCTATGTGGTATACCTCCAATTGGTAAGGAAAAAGAATCTAGAACATAGTAAGGAGTACAAAATAGTGAATGATGCCTTCAATTTCACAATCATTTAGTTCATCGAGGGAGATTATGTGAAGAGGATGTTAGATAAGGTAGTGGAAAATGTTACAGAAGTCGGCACCTATTAGATACAATTTAAGACATTGATGTATTTAAGGGTAGTAGGTATGACTATCAATCAAAATAATCTCCCTAAGTATCCATGTGATAGATTTATATTGTTGGAGATTGCATGACAACTCTTATTTTCATATGAGAAAGTAAGGAAGCAACATAAGAAGACCTGGGTTTAGTGTTAGTAGAAAGTAGGATATTATAACTTTTGAGTCTGAGTGGGATCAGTATCCCTTGGAGGAATATAACTCTCCTTGTCCCTATTTTGATAACATTGGTAGAGTTCAACATTTGGTGAGAAAACAATACCAACATGAGGATGCCACTGAAGATCATTGGGTGAATGTAGTGGATGATTATGAAATTCGAATAAGGGATTATTGTAGGATGACTCTCTACCTAGCAGGTAGTTCCTTGAAAATGAAGATCCCATTAAAGATAGTACAACAAGACACTAAAAAGGTTCTAGATCCCTTGTATAATAGACACAAGATATATGATCGACCTATTGTGAATGCAAAGATTAATAGAGAAGAAAACTCAAATATCAATTACAGGGCACAACATGTTATCTAGTTAACTAAGAATTGGATCAAGAGACCATTCAAACTGGATCCAATTCGAAAAAATGTAGTTTTCTAAGCTATAGCCTGCTTAGTGAAAGGTAGAGGAGCAAAGATGATACTGCCAACATTCACAGCTCAGCCTCCAGTAAGACCAGAAATAGTGCATCATCTTGATAGATAAGTTGGATACTTTAGGGCATAGAAGGGTAAAGGTAAAAGGAAAATAACTTCTCCTCAACAAGATGAGCCTGAAGAAGAGGCAACTCAAACATTAGAGCACCAAGAGGTAGAGAATGTACAAGGGGCAGAGAATGTAGAGGTCACACAGACTTAGGATAACCTACTAGTGCCATTTTTAGGACAAGGACAAGAAGTTGAAGAAGAAGGACAAGAAGTGTCCCTATCTACAGAAGAGGAAGAAGCCTCCCCATTAGCTCCTAAGAAAAGAAAGATCAAAATGTTGGATACAATTGATTAATTGTGTATTGTCTTTGATGGTACACAAATGTCATATCAGTTTCAATCAGTGTATGCCAAGCTCACTTGGGTAGTAAAGAAAATTTTCTATGTCTACTGAGCATTCTTGTGTTTTCCAAGTTTAAAAGGCTATGTCTACCAAGTTCACTCAGGCATCAAAGGAAAGTTTGCAGAAGATGAGTGTTAACCGAACTCACTCAGTTAATGAAGGAAATGTTGGATAGAACCAGTGTTAACTGAGCTCACTCGGTTATCAAAGGATTTATATGAATATGTAGTGTTAACCAAGTTTCAGTTAGTTAAATAGGAAATTGCTTATGAGTTAGTTTCTACCAAGTTGGGTTGGATAATGAAGGATTTTCTTATTTAGCATATTAAGCCTAACTGATTTATCTATTGGTTCTAGCCGATTGAGAAGATGAATATTAATTGTTCTAAGTTGTGTTTTAGCTAACTTGACAATATGAATGATTTAAGTATACGGTCAAGTTGAGGATGTGAAATATGGAAGTGTGAATGAATTGAAGATTTAATGATGCCAAGAGGAAGTGAATTTAAATAATAAGCATAATACCCTTATGGAGCAAAAAAGCTATATTCAATCAGAAAGGATCAAGTTCAAGCCAAAATTGAGATCTATAATCAGCAATTCAATTGCATTCAAATTAGGTAATCTCATTGTTACTCTCTAACCATTATAGCAGTGATCTAAATCTCTTACTAGAGTTGTCTTAATAGCTATTTGTAAATCCTCCAACAAGGTGGCAATTTTGTTGAATTGTCAAAAGACCTCTAACAAGGCCACTCCTAATAGGGTGATTAAATCCTCTAATAGGGTTACACCTAATAGTGTGTTTTTTAACCTTTAACAGGGTTGGCTCCTAAAAGGGCTCACTTCAAAAGAGTGAAAATAGTAACTAGTTGCAATTAGTGGTTTTCCCAAATTGGGTTTCCATGTTAAATCTTGGTGTCAAATGTGTTCATGTTATTTCCTTTATGCATCTTAAAATTAAGTTAAAATAATGGTAATCATAGATAATATTTAATGATCTACATGGTAGTGTTTATCAAGTTTCAACATTTCTTTGTTTGCCGAGCATCAGTTGCATTCAATTTTTAGAGTTTATTTTTGCAGTGACATCTAAGGGATTTGGGATTTATTTTAGTGGTAAATGATTCACCCCTCCCTTCTTAGTTACTTCTCTTATATTTCCAACAATTGGTATCAGAGCTTTTGGTGCTTGCAAAGAAGGTTTCAAGGACCTAAGCTAAAGATTAGGATGTCTTACAGAAGAGAGATTTCCAAGCTGAACAAAGACAATTTTGCAGCATGGCAAGGACTCATGAGACTACATTTGGCTACCATTAGTGGTTTAGGTTGCAAACATATTGATGCTAAATACAAGACTCCCACTAGAAAATTATTAGTTAAAGATATTTCTGAGAAGAAGAACCATAACATCATGATCATTGATACTGCTTCTACTCTCAGTTATGCTGAATTTGATGAAGTAAAATATTGCAAAACAACTCATGCAATGTGGATGAAACTAAAAGATATCTATGGAGGAGATGACAATGTAAGAAGAGCTAAGGCTAAAAGTCTTAGAGGTCATTTTGATCAAATGAAAATGAGAGAAGATGAGAACATTGAAAAATATGTAGAAAGAATCAAAGTAAGTGTAAGTGCAATCAAGGCATCTGTAGGAGATATGAAAGAGAAAATAGTTGTAAGCAAGGTACTTAGAAATCTTCTTCCTATTTATGCAATTAGAGTGTCTACTATTCAAGAGAGGAGATGTGATCCAAATGATAAAATGTCTTTGGATGCTATAGTTGAAAGATTGACATCTTTTGAGTTAGATAACTTTGATAACTATGTCCCTAGTTCAAAAGTTATTGAGTTTGCATTTGAAGCTAAGTTGTCACTCAAGAAAAAGGATAAAAAGACCAGTAAATTAGGAAGTGAAGGAGAAAAAAAAAGAGAGTTCAGTTTAAGCAACTATTTGCAAGTATGAATATAGAGATAAAGTATCCAATTGTCATATATTGTGATAACATCAGTGCAATCAATATATCAAAGAACCTAGTAATGCATTCCAAAAAAAAGCACATTGCTATAAAATATCACTTCTTAAGGGCCTGTTTGGTTACTGGAATTAACTTGGAATAAGGAAATGAGAATAGGAAAATTGGAGTAAATTTGTTCCAATTTTGGTCCAATGCAAGAATAAATCTAATTCCAAAAAAAACCTAGAATTATATTTATTCTCATTTTGGGCCAAAATTGGAACAAATTTATTCCAATTTTCCTATTCCCATTTCCTTATTCCAGGTTAATTCTAGCAACCAAACAGGCCCTAAGAGAACTGGTGTAGGACAAAGAAGTAAGATTAGTATATGTTAATACAAAAGAACATATTGTAGACATATTCACCAAGCCATTACCTAAGGATGAATTTTTTTATCTAAGAGGTAAGCTAGGGGTCATTCCCCTATCTAAAACTCACTAAATAAAGTTTAGTGATATATTAACTAGAGCATATTGAAGATCAATCAGTTGATGTAGAATTGTGTAAAGCATACTGCAAATGAATCAGTACTTAAGGTAGATTGCTATTAATAGAATTTTTGTCTTTGACATGTGTTTTCAAAGAGGGAGAAGTTATACTTTCATATCTCATAAGAAATTTCTCTAAGAGGAAGAAGTTTTTTTTAAGAGGGAGAAAGTGTTCAGAAGGTTTCTTATTGAGGGTCAAACTGAAGATAGGAAAGAGTTCACACTAACAGAGGGAGTTCTCATGGATGAGAATTAGAATGAAACTAAGGATATGTACCTTTATTTTTTTCTATAAAATTTCATTGTGCTATGACATGTTGTGTTGCCATCAATTCCAAAGAGGGAGATTGTTTGATACAATTGATTAATTGTGTATTGTCTTTGATGTTACACAAATGTCATATTAGTTTTAGTCAATGTATTCCAAGCTCAGTCGGGTAGTAAAGATAGTTTTCTATGTCTACTGAGAATTCTTGTGCTTTCCAAGTTTAGAAGGCAGTGTCTACTGAGTTCAGTTGGGTGTAGAAGGAAAGTCTATAGAAGATGAGTGTTAACTGAGCTCACTTGGTTAATGAAGGAAAAGTTGGGTAGAACCAGTGTTAATTGAGCTCACTCAGTTACCAAAGGATCTATGTGAATATGTAGGGTTAACCAAGTTTTAGTTGGTTAATAGAAGAAATTTCTTTTGAGTTAGTGTCCACCAAGCTGGGTTGGCTAATGAAGAATTTTCTTGTTTTGGCATATTAAGCTTAATTGATTTATCTTTTGGTTCTAGAAGACTAAGAAGATGAATATTAATTATTCTAAGTTATATTTTAGTTGACTTGACAATATGAATGATATAAGTATAAGGTCAAGTTGAGTATGTGAAATATGGAAGTGTGAATGAATTAAAGATTTAATGATGCCAAGAGGAAGAAAATTTGAAGGATAAGAAGAATATCCTTATGCAGTACAAAATCTATATTTGATTAGAAAGGATCAAGTTCAAGCTAGAATTGAGATTTGTAATTAGCAATTCAATTGCAGTCAAATCAAGTCATCTCATTGTTACTGTCTAACCATTGTAGCAATGATCTAAATCTCTTAACAGAGTTGGCTTAACAACTATTTGTAAATTCTCCAACAAGGTGGTAGTTCTAATGAATTGTCAAAAGACCTCTAACAAGGCAATCCCTAATAGGGTGATTAAATAATCTAATAGGGTAACACCTAATAGTGTGTTTCATAACCTTTAATAGGGTTGGCTCCTAACAGGGCTCACTTCAAAAGAGTGAAAACAATAACTAGTTGTAATTGGTGGTTTTCCCAAATTGGGTTTCCATGTTAAATCTTGGTGTCAAATGTGTTCATGATATTTCCTTTATGTGTCTTTGAACTAAGTTAAAGTAATGGTAATCATAGATAATATCTAATGATATACATGATAATTTTTATCGAGCAATCATAGTGTTTACTAAGTTTCAACATTTCCTTGTTTGCCGAGCATCAACTACATTCAGTTTTCATAGTTTATTTTGGTATTGACATCTAAGGGATCTGAGATTTATTTTAGTGGTAACTAATTCACCCATCCTCTCTTAGTTACTCCTCTTATATTTCCAATAGAAAAAACTAGTTAGAAGGACAAGGAGAAAAAAGGTGATAAGAAAGGTTATTCCTTTTCCATTAGTCTTGGAAGTTATTCCAAAAGAGGAAGAAGAGGATAATGAAGATGAAGCAGATAACCTTCCTCTAAGTCAAAGGACTCATCTTGCTAGGGCTACAAAGGTAGAATATAGAAAAAGCTCTACTATAACACCACCATCCATTCCTTAATAGCCTAGTTAGGCTACAACTTTGGAGGATGAATTAAAACAATTGATCAATGAGCAAGAAAACCAAGGGGTTGATGTCTTGGAGATGTCAGATTTTGATTTCATGCTGGTAGGCACTAAGCTGGTAGGTGATAAGATAAGGGATACCTTGACTAATCAACCTCCATAAGAGGATTGGAGTCAATTTCTACCCCAAACACAAGGACCTCTAATTGATCCACCATCACCAAATCAAAATTTATCTTGTGTGGATAAAGGCTTAGTCACTCCTCTCCCTTTAGTTAATGAAGAACATGTGTGAACTAAACAGGAAGAAGAGCCAAAAAAAATACCCATTGATGAAGTTTTAGAGGAAGGAAAAATATATGAGGAACCTCAACAAACTTCCCAAGATATAGAGGTGAGGATTGTGGACTCAATAGATACAAAGATGCCTAATGTGGATCTCTCATAAAAAGAGAAGACTCCAGAGAGGAGTGATAAAGGAAAAGGTTTAGAAATATAGACTCCCTCTTCATCTACAGATAAATCTATGATGAGGGAAACTCTGAGATGGTTGATAAAAGAGGTGATGGTTAGACACAAAATACATTTGTATTATATTGAGGAAGAGGGAATGAGAGAATTAGTTAAAGCTCTCAAGAAACCAGAGCCACCTATTGGTGATGCACGAACATTGGCCTTTGTTATGATTGATGAAAATTAGGGCTCATTTGCCCATGGTGCTATCCCTCCTCTACATGTAGATATTGAGGACTTGGCTCCAAAAGGTTATCAGATCAAGGAAGTCTTTCTTGGAAAACCCACTGTGGATACTGCCAAATTGATGGTTACAACAGGGATGGAAGAAGTGTTTAGGCAGTTAGAACAGGATGCGTCTGAGTTGTTAAACCTATGGAAGTAGAATGAAATCCTAAGGGGTTATTTGAAAAAAGTAATTAGTCTATTGGATCCAAAAAATCTTGAGAAAACTTTAGAAGCAACACTTGATAAGAGGGATAAAGAGAATTGTACAGTTAGATCCATTTTTGAAGGCTTGTCAACAATGGCGAGAAAGTTTTGAAGAGAAAGGTGTGCAGATTATACAATGAAATATTAAATTTATACACCGCATGCATAGTAATGCAGATAAGTTGGTTGCTATATTAAACTAGGATTTTGGGTTAATGGACAAAGTACATAGCTGGAGAAATGACCTTCAAGCATTGTAGTCAATAAAAGGTAAAAGGTATCGGATGCTGATGGATGTATATATGACTGATGAGTTAGATAAGATAGATGATTGGATAGAGAATATTGTAGATGGCAATAAAGTAATGGAAACATTAGATGTGATATATATAAGCTCAAGGATCAAACCCAAGAGCAGATTTTGGAGGCAGAGAGACATTATAGTGATGCTTACTTGGACATTTTTGAAGATGACTCAAGATATAGAATTTTGACTATACAAATAGTTGTTGAAAAATTTAGAAGGCTTTTTAAAAAGATTCCATTGATCAGGATATCAAATAGGCATTTAAGACCAAAGAGGCATTGCTAGAATTAGATGTGAAATTGGGAGATTTTGTAGAAACTCGCATAAAGGTAAAAAACTATCAACAAAAGGTGAAGGATAAATATGAAGCTTTAGATTTTCTAGATGCAACCCAAGTGATAGAGATTATAGATAAATTCAAGAGAAAATACCCAGACATAGCTTTGATATGAAGGGGAACAAAACCTAGAAGCTAGAATTTCAATTTTTTCACTTGGTAAAATTTTGCATTTTTTGACCTACCAAGGTTCTGAGGTGCGCAAGCTTTTGAGGTGTGCTAGGTGAAAAAGTTGCACTAATTTTGAGGTGCATTTCTCCAAAGGTGCACCAAATTTTTTGAAGAAGTTAGAGGTGTGCTGACAATTAACTACTAGGTCCAAATATAGAGCTTTACATGAATAAAAAATGCATTATGATGATAGTTTAACTCATACAAACACCTAGTGAAGATGGAGCTTTTATCTTTGGCATCTTCAGAGACTCCTACATCATCTAATGGCTTTCTTCTTCATTTCTAATGCTTTATTTTTTTTAAGACATGTAAAGGCTCATGCACCCATTAAACGATATAAACAAGGGTGGAGTCCTACTTAGCACTAGTTAGAGAGTTAGTTTGTACATGTATAAATAGATTTTTTTTATTAGTTTAGAAGCATATGTTTTCATAAAGAGATCTCTCACTCTCAAAAAAAATTGAGGAGAGAATTTCTTATAAATTCATGAATTTAATATGTATTTCAGGCTGTTATTTTGATGTAATAATATATGTTATTGGTGCTCGCATTTGGAGTGTAGTTATTCTTGCCTGAGTGTGTTATATTTTGTGAATTTATGTTCATGGAGTGTAATTGAGCCAATAGTTTTATTGTGGTATTTTGATTAAGCAATCTTTTAGTTTTGGTGTTTTCCACATATTTATGAATTCCACTGACGTACTTAGTTGGAGAAGAGATCACCATATTATTCCTGCATAGTTTTTTGTCTTGCATGAGTACACTTTTTGTGGCCTTGCATTATAATGAAAAGTGAAACATCTTATGGTTACTAAATTCCCATCAAAAATTGCATCAATGGCATTGAGGAAGCACTACTCCTATTTTCATTGGTTACCTACTAATATTTTCAAAGGCTTAACTCACAGACATGTTGTTTCTGTGGCTTATGTCTGTTAGAAATTTACTCTTTTTTCAAGTCATTTAAAAAAAATTCTTGTTACCCTATCTTCATTATTTTCTTTTTCAAACACTTGGTTAAATTAGGAATTCATATAGTCCCATAATTAGAACTACATTCATTATAAAAATACAAAAATATATTTCTTTGTCTGTGGTTTCTTTTTTGGGATAACAAGCGGATTCAACATCTTATCCAAAATTAGTCAGAACTAGCAAAGGCCTCTATATGGAAAAAAAATAGTTATCTTCTATTGAGTGGATTCCAATGGGTCACAAGATCACCCAAAACCTTGGAATTGATCCTAGATTAGCTTTTCAAGAGAGGAGTTTGAAAGGATTCGTATAGTTAAGCATTGCACAAAATGATAGCTCAAAAAAATTATTGAACACGTTTCTTAATCAATATTCATATTTCTGAAATTATTCAAGTTTCATATCTATGTTGTAATCTTCAATTTTTGAAAATTTTTCTCATTAAACAAAAAACTATCTTACATTATTTAATGATCAGTCTACATTTTTTAAACATCTCATCTCATCACTAGCCTTTGTAATGTCTTCACCACTTGCATCATGAAACAAAAATCAATGTCGAGGATTTGTAGACATAGATGTCGAGCCTACTTACCAAATATATACATTAATTCATGAGAAAGTTTACATTGATAATTTTTATAAAAAATGAGATGTTATGAAGCTTGAACAAATGTAGTGCATATTTTCCACAACCAAATGCCAATGCATTCTCACCAATATTTAGTGAAGTAGATGCAAGATGATCACTGACTTTAGGTACATGCAAGGAGTCATTCTTAGTCATCTCCCCTTATGTCCCTCAGTGGGAAACACAAATAATTATGAAGAATAGTCATGATTTAGATTGTCATGCTGAGAGGCACGCTATTGTTGTCACTTCTGGGAGACTGGTAGTGAGATTGGACTTAACCATGGACACATCTATATTGTGCTAGTTGTAGATGGATTATTTTTTAGAGTAAGACTCAATGGAAGAACATCAGACATGTCAATATCATTCCAAAATCAGTTCACATATTCATGGAATATTTTTGCTTATTCACTAGAGTATCACATTATATGTGTGGCAGCCTTCAACAATGCCATGGATTCATTCCACTCATCAAATGGGTGAACAAGATTGTTTTCCATTCTAGGGTGATTTTTCTACACAACCAATTGTGGTGGTGAGTTTTATGTTTGTAAGTTGGTGGAATAATCATGTGTGCATAAATTTCTTACATTGCAATAGTCATGTTAGAGGCATTTGATAAATGCATGAATTGTAAGTGCAAGCCAAATTACATAGAAGAGTAAATTATAAGAAAAATGTATACTTTCTAATAATCATAAGGGTAATCATAGCTAAAACCTTCAATGCATACATGTACGTGTTATCTTTTTGGGCCCAACGACAATCACACATATACAACTGATCATTGAAGGGTCTGACAACATAATAATTACTTCTAGTCTGGCTCTTGACAAAATAGTATCTTGGTCTAGTTTCATCAGCATTGCAATCATCATCAAGAATTTTATGTGATTTATCTATACTTTTTTGCAAACTTTGCACCTTGTAGTTCCTGATGAAACATAATTCTTGTAACTTTTTTTTTTCCCGTAGAATGGTTCCATCCTATAAACTAGGGAAAAGTATAGATGATCCATTTGATACGTACATTTCTTTTGATGATCATTAAGATGTCACATCTTCAATGTGCAATGATAAGATTCGACGGTAACATTTGTGTCTTGGTTTTCATGTTGTAAGATTCATAATAGTTTGGTCCACCTTTCTATGTGTGTAATGAGGGATGAGATTTCATGCAAATTCAATGTAGTGAAGAGAAAATAAATTTCAATGTAACAATAGTTCAAAATAAGTGAAGAATTTCTTATGTATACTGGTATCCCTTTCACACTATGTCCTCTAGAAGTATACTAATACTTTATGCTCATCTGAGAATTCAATGAAAAAAATATTAAATAGCCTATAAGTGATATCCTTGTTCTCACCCATTGCATTCATAATCATCCTGAGCCATTCAAACACTGAACTCACTCTATCTTTTGATGCATACTTTAACACGTTCTTCAATCATGCCTAACAAATGTGTGAAATTCACACAATGACATGATAATTGAAAGTGGCCTTGGTGGACACGAAGATGAAATTCATTGCCTTTTTTGGGGTGAAACTTTGAAAATATAAATGTAAAAAAACTTCAAACATATAGTCAAAGATATATATTATTGCATCCCTTACTCAATTTCCTATATTTCAGCACTTGCATTGTTAGTTAGGAAGGCATTGATTGTCTAGTCATTTCTAGCCTACTTTCCTTATCTATAGATGGAAAAGACCCAACATTTGATATCCTTGATCTTGTTGTAAGAGAAGACAACACATGCAACTAGAACCCCTGACTGATGTTTGTCAAAGATTACAAGAGAATATATCTGGTATTGCAATCAACTAAGAAGTTAAAAATGACTTACAACATGTTATTGCCAGTTAAGAAGAAGAATAAAGTGTTAATGGTAAAAAAAATTTGTACATGTTTCACCCCATATTTGTTTGTTCCAAAAGCTAAATCCATGGATATTATAGAATTATTATAGTATCTGACCATCATATGAAGTATCCACAAGGTTTGGAAACCCATAATGAAAGGTGTATCATCTTTCTCTAGCTTCTACCAATAAAAGAAATTAGTTTAGTCCTCTTTTATCCATTTAATAATAATAATTTTATCATTGACATGATTTTGTGCTTGACTAGAGTTAACTCTCCTCCAAGAATTCATCACATTTTTTTGAGTTAGGAAAGTATCCCTCTGCATAATAGCCACAAAATATGGATCACTTAGATGTATGTCCATTACAACATCCACACTCACATCCATTTCCAAAAGGCCCTCTATGTAAGCCTTGCATTCAACAGATAGGTTTGGGACCAAAATAGCATGTGGCTCATTGCTTAGATCATTTATCACATGACAATCTAAACCTTTATCATCTACATGTAACATAATAGTGTAGCTGATAATAGCAACATTTGGTCTACCAAACATAGCCTTCACATTGAAGTGTCATCGAAACCCCTTTTTCTTAATGAAATGATGATGGTGTTTCTATTTCATTGATTTGGCTATGTTATCTTCTAGCCTAAAAGAACACCAATAGTTTCACATAAAGAATAGTGAATCAAAGTTTAATTAGTAAAGGTTATGGTACAGTTTCACAAAAAACACAAACTATTGATTGCATCTCTAATCACCTAGAATACAATTTCCCTTTGCCTTACTTGTAGTTTGCATGGTTGTTTTCCCTATGAATCACATGCACAAAACCATATTCTATATCATCTTTATTTGATCCTCCTATGATAAATGTGTCAAGTCTATGTAGTGGAATAGTTGCAAGAAACTCTATTTCCATATCTTTGTTAGACTAAAATGTAGTCCACCAAATTTCATCCATTGAAAAAGGCTTAATTCCATCACCTCCATCTTGCACTTCAATTTTGACAAGCAAGTGCCACATACAATCTCTCCCCATCATAGGAGACTATAATTGCAAAGGGAAAGTATAAAATATGGAAAGCCACATAAAAACACACTTAAACATTTAGAAATTCATGATCATTGCCTTTTTTCCAATATTGGCTACAACTAAGTTTGTTAATGTTTGTTGCAACATTTGTTGAGCTATTTTCATGATAACAGTCATTTTATAAGCATTCTTTGAAATTTTTATGTTAATCAATTATATGCATCTTGTGTCAACCCTCAAAAGGTTTTGTCATCATAACTATTAGCCAAAAATGCCCTCCCACCAAAAAATTAAATTCAATGCTTAGGCCACTCAATGGTCACCTAGGGTTTCAAATTTCAAATATTTGAAAGGTTTTCATGAAATAATTTAACTTTGGCCATATCCTTTTATCCTAGGTCTTGTGGCCCCTTTTCATATTATGCTTTCAAGGTTTCAAGTTGCAACCATGCGATCACCCCTTGGTCAGACCATTGCGACAAGTTAGAAGTCAACCAAAGTTCAAGTGGAAAGGGTACAATTACACTGTGTTCACATCATCATAGAGTTAGTTGGCTTAACCAAGGTTAGGGCCCTGATAGGGTGATTGCATTCTTTTTTCTTGATTATAAATTTAAATTGGCATACTATGGTTTAAGTTGTGATGGTGCGGTAAAGGGGAAAATACTTAGTATTTCAAAGATGCATTCCACACCATTAGATCTCCCAGGATATATGGTCTACACACCATTGCAAGGAGTCAAGCATGAACTATCATTAGAATTGTGATCAAGTGATTACATTTGTTTCTCCTAGTCACAAGGTTAAGAGGTGAACCTCAAGTTAAGGCAGCAATCGGACAATGACAGTTTAGATCTTAGGCTTCATAAGGTCATGGTGGTTAGTGAGAAATGTTAGCGGCAAGCTGTAAGGCAATGATAATGGTGTATTAACATGGTTGCAAGCATTTGATGTTATTTAAGATAAAGGTTTGTGAAGCTATGATCAATTATAGTAAGAGGTCAAACATGAAAGATAGAATATGACTGGTCCATGTGGCAAGGCTTGAGGATTAACTCCAATTGACCGGTGACATGGCTGACATGGCATACTAATAAATAGAACAAGTAGCTCTCCGATAGTAGATTCAGTCTTTCCAATCTCATTCAACCACTTTCATTATTCCCTAGGTCTAATAAATGTGAAGGGACACTCCATCACCACCTATTGATCCATCTACCTAGTAAGAATATTAATGGCCACCATTCCTATCTTCTTAGAGAAGCTATAAAATCTTTCCTACATTTTTAGTAATCATCCTCTCTAAGCTCAAATGCAGTTGTTGAGTTCTATCTTAAGGTAGAAGCTATCTGAGTTATGCTTGCACTATAAAAGCAGATTTTGTAACCTTTTTTATGGTTGATATTTCTTTGATTCTCTAGCATTGTATTATATACTTGCTACTATAATTTCTTGTACCTCTGAGCCATTGTAATTCTCTATTGTATCTCTATTAGCCATTAGCACACTATGCAAGACTTCTTTGCCTCTAGTTAATGTTCTTGTCTATATTCTACAACTATATGATTCTATCTATTTTGGCATTTGAATGATATTGAGTGAAGTTGTCTTCCTATAGTATTCTTGTGTTATATGATCTACATGTGGTTGTTGGATTAATCAAGGTCTAAACCTATATTCTTTGAGATTATAACTAGTTAACTATGCATTTATGGGAAAATATAAGATCTAACACCCTATTTTGGTGTGTCACCTCCTTAGAATAGATTAGGTAGTTTTCTTTCATGCATTCCTTCTCCCTTTTCCTCTCCAAGTGTAGTCTAGGTGCATCTTGCTAGCAAAGGAAGATTACCTTCTCTAGAGACTCAACCTCATTGTTCAAGTCCCACAACTTGGAGGTTGTTTCCATGTTTCATAAGGTTGTCTTTAGGTAAAAACTTCAAAAAAGGGTGCAAACTTTTGTGCCAATAGTTTTGGTCATACTTAGTGGGAGTATCGTATTGAAGATAAAAAGTTCATTGATGTTGAAACATTTCATGCTCATGCTGAAGAAATAGTACTGTCTTTAGTATTTTAGGCCTTCAAGAGATTCTCTTCAAGTTCTTGGTGACTCCAAGCTTCAAATACATCTGGTTCCAAACCAAGGTTGTTGTGATTCATGCCTAGAGCCAAAACAAGGAAATCTCACTAATACATTTGGCATTGATTTGTGACAGCTATGTGTCACAATTATGACAGCAATATGTCGTCACTGCGACAATAATAGATGTCATTGTTTTTTAGTCACAAATTATGATGTCTATCCTTTACCATCACAATTATGATGCCTATCCATTGCTATGCAACCACTTTATTGTGACATTAACCCCATCACAATGCTTGTGGCGGACGTCATAATTATGACAAAAAAATTGGCAATTGTGATGGCAGTTGGCATCGCCGCCACAGCAACCCCATCCCAATGCTTGTGGTGGATGTCGCAATTGCAACGGACACCCTTGCAATTGTGATGGTAGCTAGCATTGCTGCCACAATAAACCTGTCACAATGCTTTTGCCAGATGTCACAATTGCAACAGACACCCTTGCAATTGCGATGGAAGTTGGCATTGTCGCCATAGCAACCCCGTCACAATGCTTGTGGTGGACGTTGCAATTGCAACGGATATAAAGTAAAACAAAAAAAATAAAATTACTGGCTTCCATCTACGTCAAACCAAATCAAACCTCCTAAACCCTATGTAACTTTAATTGATCACATCTTATATTTGAGTAGTATGGTGTCTTATTGGTGCTCCTTCCATTATTTAATGATATATTATTATCATGCCATCCAGTCGGCTATACGACAAAGATGATTCTTGAACAATCAAATTAGCAATATGGTCGATCTGCATTGTATTTGGACACTTGGTTTGAGGTTCATCTCATCGATTCCCATTCATCACAGGATATTTATCTAATTAGACCTCGATAGAAAATATTGAGATTTCCCAAAACCCAAGCCCAAATTGTGCAGGCTTCAATCTCCACATATCATAAATCCTATATATAGAGTTGGGCATCCTGTAGTTGGAAGCTTCACCTGCATCAGCTCTCGGATGGTGTGAGAATGCTCAGCTCTATATACATGCTTTATGATATGTGGAGATTGAAGCCTACATAATTTGGGCTTGGGGCTTGGGAAATCTCAATGTTTTCTATTGAGGTCTAATTAGATAAAGATCCTATAATGAATGGGAATTGATGAAATGAACCTCAAACCAAGTGTCCAAATACAATGCAGATCAACCCTATTGCTAATTCAATTGTTCAAGAATCATCTTTGTCCTATAGTTGATTGGATGGCGTGATAATAATATATCATGAAATAATGGAAGGATGACAAATACGACACCATCCTGCTCAAATATAAGATGTGACCAAATGAAGTTATGTAGGGTCTAAGAGTCTTGATTTGGTTTGATGTTGGAGGTAGTTGAGAATGATTTAGCTAGAAGCTTCACCTCCCTTGTTTCCTCCCTTTGCCTCACTCCTTTTCAGGCCTTAATATGTCATACTTATGTTGCTTAAATCATTGAGTACTGACAATTTTGCTAAAATTGGTTCCTTACATTTGAGGATTATAAGTAAAATGTATAATGAAATGCCTCTGTTCAATATATGAACATTTTCAATAAGGTATATCAGACAAGTGTTTGTGAAAATGTTGATGCTTAAAGCATAGTAACTTTGGTGAAGTTTATCTTGGGTGCTAAGTATTTCGGTTTATGTTTTCCTAATACAATTAAAATATCATATTTCTATTTTTATGCAAGTTTCTGCCATAAATCCTATACAAAGGATTTGTATTTTGTAATTTCTTTGGTGGGTACTCAGTTTCAAATTAGACATTACACACCAATTGTTTGATGAAATGCCAATGAGACAAAACTAAAATTGAAGGACAAAATAGGAAGATGTTCTTACATTAGGTATCCACTAGCAGCTTCTCTCTCTCTCTAATTCTATTAATAGTGTGCATCTTCTTTGAGTACTTAGTTGGCTAGAGCTAACCTACTAAAAATAGCCTTTTGTTCAAAATTTTCCACACTTGGAAGGACTTCACCTTATTGTAATAGGTGTATGCTACCATAATTGATTTTTATTTCTCCCTTTACTAGTCTACACTTTAGTAGCAAAAATCTCTTCTTTTCCTTTTTTGAACAAATGCACAACATCATGAACTAATTTTCACCATTCAACAATATCAAAGGGTATAATTTCTACTCATATCATAACCATGTTTCCCTGCTAGCACCACTCTTTTCTCATGGGTCATCTTGTGCATCATTGAAGCCATATTCACCACTTACTTTGACAACTTGGACAAGATTGTCTAGCTATGTCTTTTCCATTGCTTTTGTTTTCTAGCGTGGATCATTTGTGCAGTCTTATTGCACAACACAAATATTTGCATTAAGGCTGGGCAATCTTTATTTGATGTTGAGTATCATGAAACACATGTAGAGGGAAATCAATACACTTCTATGGATGTTGGCCATTTTCTCTTAATTTGGGGAATGTGAACGTGTAGCCTTGGTTATCCCTTCCATTCCCATGGCTTAGTTGATAGCTACCTTTTCCATGCCATCTAGGCACACAAAATGGTACTTGTGCATGTAGTTGGTAAGGTGCATAATGGGTGGTGCATAAATGATAGTATGAATGTGGTGTTGGTTGTTGCAAACTATATTTCATCATTTGCTTTCCTCAGGATTCAAGAAATTCCTCTGCAACTCTACAAATACATGTGCCATGCTTTGGATTCTCATACCTCATGCCAATATTTTAATAGTAGTGCCCTTCAACTATAGTAATAGGGCACACAAAGAATTTCTATGTTTTCCAAAATTAAGTGTAGAACTTTGTAATAATGAAGGATGTTGGCCAATACTAATCACTCAAGATCTCACCAACACACAATCCTTTGCCTTATGCCCTTCTAGGTGCAATTGATACAACAAGTGCTATATTTAGTGCCTTGCACATCAACTATTTGTTCCATTCACGCAAGTATAGTGTTTATCTTCTCATCAAGTCATATTGCGGCCCCATACTCTTAAGGTTTTGTCAACGAATTCAAGGCACAACAAGTGCTATATTAAGTGCCTTGCACATCAACTATTTGTTCCAATCATGCAAGTATAGCATTTATCTTCTCATCAAGTAATATCGTGGCCCCATACTCATAAGGTTTTGTCAAAAAATTCAAGGCACAAAGAGCACCTCTATTGTTGCCTTCTAATTAGAGATATTTCTTTCCAAGAATTCCCATTGCATGTGTTTCATTGAGCCTCCACTAAACCATTCCTACTATCAGGTAGGATCAATGATTTGAGTTATTTTTGACACTAGTTTTGACACTACTAGCTCATGAAAAGTTTGCCTTTGTGCTGAACAGTGCAGATTTGTGGGTTTTCGGGCGTATATTTTGTAAGAGTTTGGTGTTTCTAGTTGAGTATTTCATATCAGTTTGGGTTGCTTCTGTATATCAAACTTTTAAATATTAAAATAGAGCTGAATATATGTATTTGGATATGATTATACTTCTATGATAGATTATTAAGTTTTTGTGGTGATTCTAAGCCATTTTGTGCTATTTTCGGGAGCTCAATGAGCATTGTTTTTGTCCTCCATTTGGGAGCTATTTTTGTGCATGTTATATAGATATAGAAATGTCATTTTATAGGCTGTTATGCTGCTCAAATTCCTGTAAAAATGTCCACTTTCATATTTATTAATAATAGGTGAAGCTATGAAGCTTTTGGCACTATTTCTGGCATACTGATTTGGGGTTTCTTGAGAAATTTGGTGGATCTTTGTGATATTAGTTGTTTGATCTTGAAAATCTTATTAGAGGTGTGAAATATCATATAAAATCAGTAAAGGGAAATTTTGGTGGTATCAGAGCCATGATCTTGCTAGCCTGAGGGTTTGTAGAAGTTTGTATGTCAGTTTTGACAACTACCCAAATCTTGCATGTCAATTTTGACAACTACCCAGATCTTGCATGTCAATTTTGACAACTACCCAGATCTTGCATGTCAGTATTGATAACTACCCAAATCTTGCATGTCATAGTTTATGGTTGCATGTTTCTTCCAATCAGCTGGATGTCAAAATTTATGGTTGCATTCTACTTCTAATCATTTGCATGTTAGTTCTTGGTGAATTTTGTGGTTGCATGTTGCTTCTAATTAGCTGGATGTCAAAATTTATGGTTGCATGCAACTAAGTGAAAGAGAAAAGAGATATTTATAGTGAGAAAAGAATAAAGAAATTTTGGTGAAACCTCCAGTTGAAAGTAAAAGTATAAAATCCAAGGAAGGAAAAAGTATGGCTAATCTAGATGAGATGGAAAAGAAATTCTTCCAAGACATCCAAAATAGTCAAAAGCAAATAGTTGATAGTCTGGCAGAAACTAGAGAGGCTTTGTGAATATTGATAGAAAAATTGCAAGGAGTTGCATCTATTAATGAGAAAGGGAGCACTTCAGAGGAGTCAAGAAATCTGAAACTCACACCCTCTCAATCATCAAAAACTATTTTTATGCATGCAGATGAGCCACCAGTGCCAAATCCAACCCTTAATCCCATGGAAGAGGTTACAGGTAACTTGATTGCATTAAGAGCTACTTACAATGGTTTAGATGAAGACTTTCATAGTTTAGTTCCTTTTAGAGAATATGTGGATATGATGAACACTTTAATGCCCAAGAAAGAGTACAGAAGGGAGCATGACATAAGTGGAAGAGAGCTCAAAAATAAAATAAGCAAGTTTATAGCACCTACTTTTGATGGAACAAATAAAATTTCAGCTAGAGCATGGATACAAAAATTACAGACCTTCTTCACACTTAACCCCATGAAGGAGAGTGATACTATTCAAATTGCAAGTCTACACTTGGAAGATGCAGCCTATGATTGGTGGTATCATGGAATGACTACTCAAGGTCATGATTAGGTAACTACATTTGATGATTTTAGTCAAAGAGTGATAGATAGATTTGACCTCAAGGATGATGATTATGAGGATGTTGTTGTGCATGATGGTGAGATACCTGATAGAGATGAGCAGAAATTGAGCATTCATGACTTTTCTGAGAGAGAGTATCAAGCATAGTTAGATGCTTCGTCACATGAGGTTGAGGCTAGTAGTACTTCACATGATTTATCCTGCCAGCTGAAGGTGAGTGAAGACAATATTGTGACTACATTATCTCATCATGACAGGCATGTGGAGTTAGTTGGTATTGGTCATATTACTCAGGTGAGGAGTTTTCTTGAGTTACTAGCAGATTCTAGTTTATGGATATGGACTTGAGATTGTTATATTGGCATTTGGGATTCAGTTGACTGGAAATCTTTAACACTTTTTGGTAGCAGTGATTGTTTGGGTGCTATCATGGATTTGATTAGCAAATTGCATGGTGTTGTCTTTTCTTGTGATAATAGCTTGTCCAATGTTGATATTAGTTTTTATACACCGGTGTTGGGCTTTGTTCATATATCCAATCAACCATTTTTGCTAGAATGTGTTGATGATCTCTCATATTTGGTAGTCTGTATAGATGAGTCCCAGGGTCATATTGGCATTGATGACATCCATGAGGATGTAGTGGGCAGTTTTGAAGACTTAGTTTCCATGGCGGTTTCTTTTGGTACAGAGGAGTTGGATAGCAGTGCTATAGTTTTTGATACTTCGTTTGCTGATATGAACTTTAGATTTGATTCACAGGATATGGATGGTAATAATCTAGAGACTAGTAACTTTGAGGATAATACTTTAGACAGTGCATCAGAGGAGGTTTGTAGGAGATAGTCAAGCCAGTGCCATCATGTGCCTAATCAGTTGAGAGTTAGTGAGCGAGACATTGCTATCGCTTGCCAACATTTCGATGCTGCTCGTCAATTGTTAGTAGTTTATGGATGGGGTTCTCCTACTAGTGATGAGTAGGGAGGCAGTTATCTTTCCTTGATAGAGTTCCACTCTTTATGGGAGGCTATCCAGATTTTGAGATAGGATTATATGCAGTTGGTAGCCGACAGAGATTATCTTATGGAGTGGGGCAGTACAACATATGATGCATTGTTGGCCAAAAAAGATGAGGTGAGTGAGCTTACTAAGCAGCTTGAGGTGACTTCTGAGATTCTTGAGAGTACATAGTTGGATTTCAAGGAGTCATAGTTTCATTTGGCTAAGGTGACCATGGAGTTAGAGTGACTACAATCTTTACCTGATTCTATACAGTCACAAGCTGTGGTGTTTGGTGATCCGAGGATGTCCATGGCCGAGATTGTCAGAGATAATGGAGATGGGGATGCATCCATCCTTGATACTAACATTGGCATATTAGGTTCATTCCCACTAGAGTCAAGTTCAGTTGAGTTGGATGTTGTAGCAAATTGTTGTATGCTTGACATGGTGGTGGCCTCTAGTACTGATGGCACGGAGACTAGAGATGTATCAAAGATCATGTGTGATGTTGGTGAGTTAGCAGTTGGCATGGTTCCTGCTAGTAATACTACTCCCTTAGTGATATCTTAAGAGGTAGTAGTCAATTCCAACATGGTTAATGATCAATTGCAGTTAGTTTCATCTAGATTATAGTCTGAGCCACTGACTGAGATTGGCGCATTCTATTGACATTACACTATAAAGTATGCTCATCAATTTACCTTTGATGATCATGTTGATGAGATGATGATACAAAGATGTACTTTGGTTCCTAGTTCTTGTCATTAGTTATGGGACAGTTTGACACCTTAGGATGAGAGTTCTGATGGGCATGACATGGTGATAGGTTCTGCAGTTGATAGCTTGATAATACATGACTTAGAGCAGGAGTTTGTGAGTGATGATTTAGTAGTTTTTGTTACTGATTCTACTCCTTTTGCTATGACATCTCCTAACTTAGCTGGTAGTAAGTCATAGTGGGCTATATCACTTGTTCATGGCAAATTTGGTTTGGGTTCCATTTCTTACTCTTTATCTTGTAATGTCTTTTCACTATCAGCAGTGTATGGGAGTTATGGTTATGAGATAGTGGCCGATGATTTGTAGAGCTGTGTTGACTGTAGGAGTTGTACAGTGTGTGGATTCTCCATACTTGGCACATTATTATTCGAGAGCATTCACCATTGTTGCAGAGTTGGATTGTACATTTCGTATAGGCCAGTGAGATGCGTTGATGGTATTTACTATGTTGGTAGTTTGATTTGTCCACTTTACTTGGGTTTTTATGTTCTAAGAGTTTGTGTCTCATGGTTTTATGACTATGGAAGTGGTGATTTTGGAGTTTGGTTGAGCTGTAATTGTTAGTTTGATTATGAATTCCTCTTGGTCATATTGCAGAGGATATTGTAGGAGCCTGCGTTAATTGGCTATAGTATAGTTCATGACTACATTTGGGATCTAGGTGGATTGATTGGTTTTTTGTTCAGCCATTTCTTGAGGACAAGAAATATTTGGGAGGGGAGGACTTGTCATGTCCCATTTTCAAATAATTAAAAATAATAATCTTTGCTAAGGCAGGCAGGGCCAAAAACGTGAAGTTTCAGCAAAAAGGGATAATCTTTGGAAGCGAATGGACTAATAAATAAAAATTATTATTAAAATATATTTTATTAACCCCTCTTGTATGTAAGTTAGGGTTATGCCCTCTTTTAATTTGTTTGGAGGCATTTTGGGCTCATTCCAGAACTTGATTGTTGCTCATTTCTTTGTTATTCTTCAGAGGTTGTCAAACCTGTGGAGAAGGAGACCCAAGAACGGGAGTTTGCAAGTTTCCAAGGAGACCCAAGAATGGGAGTTTGTAGGTTTTCAATAAGGCTAAGGATAGGAGTTTGAAGCCATTCCATGTGCATGCTCATGCAGAATTTGCCTTTGTGCTGAACAGTGTAGATTTGTGGGTTTTCGGGTGTATATTTTGTAAGAGTTTGGTGTTTCTAGTTGAGTATTTCATATCAGTTTGGGTTGCTTCTGTATATTAGAATTTTAAATATTAAAATAGAGCTGAATATATGTATTTGGATATGATTATACTTATATGATAGATTATTAAGTTTTTGTGGTGATTCTGGGCTATTTTGTGCTATTTTCGGGAGCCTGATGAGCATTGTTTTTGTCCTCCGTTTGGGAGCTATTGTGTGCATATTATATAGATCTAGAAATTTCATTTTATATGCTGTTATGCTGCTCAAATTTTTGTAAAAATGTCCACTTTCAGATTTATGAATAATAGGTGAAGCTGTGAAGCTTTTGGCACTATTTCTGGCATACCCGATTTGGGGTTTCTTGAGAAATTTGGTGGATCTTTGTGATATTAGTTGTTTGATCTTGAAAATCTGATTAGAGGTGTGAAATATCATATAAAATCAGTAAAGGGACATTTCAGTTTTTGATGAGGACACCATTATTTGCAAAGTCTAATGTACCTTCTACAATGATTTGGCTGTTATCTCTAATTTATAATTATATGCTTGCAGCAAAGGGCTGGTTATGTTTGATGTAGTGATAAATATATGTTCTAAGAGATGCTTTTTATAGGCCTCATAGTATTAAGGTCAGTATGTTATCAAATGTGCGGTAGCTATAGATAACAATTTGTAGAGTGATGAACAACTATTTTCACCATGCACATTAATAGACCCTAGAACAAACATCATATGAACTTTCCATATATTTAATAAACTAAATAGATTGAGCATCAAATTGGAATAAATAATTTGGGAACATAAAGAAAAAGATTGGATTAAATGATCAAAGGAATATTACAGTCATTTGCGAATGACTATGGTAAATAGTCATTTTAATTTAATCATGAATTATATATTTATCACCACCCCACAAACAATTCATTAACCATTTATATAGACCCTATGAAAATACAAGCATCAAAATTAACAAGGAATTTATGATGGGTTTGCAACAAAGAACCAGAGATAATAGGAAGTTGTATATTGAAGCATGATCTTTGAATACGATACAAAAGAGGAAATACCTAAACCACAACGTACTTTGTAAATTTTAATAATAGTTCAAGACAGGAGGTTGAGTGGTGTTAGGAGGCCTTCTGTTGTACAAAACTATTACATTCCTATAGTATTGCTTGCTGAATCCTACAAACTATTTACTTAATATGCCTAATATTTGTGATGGAATACAACGATTTCCAGCTATAATAGGTCATTCTATTATTATAAAGGATAGTTCAATAAATAATGGTAGACTCATAAAAGATAGAACATTTCTATGAGACACATTACTGTATTGTTATAAAAGATTGATCAAAGTTCATGACTCAGATTTCAAATATATATTTTTAAATATAGATCACTGTTGTCAGCATGTTCAAAAACTATTGAATGCATTCCACATTGAGAATTAATATTGTGATTTTCTAACAAAGGTTATTGAAAATTTGTTTAGACTCAAAATTATTTTGAAGGGCATTTCTTATTCTAGTGAATAGTCTCTACTCTCAAGAAATAGGTATATTCTTTTGAATTAGGCAAAAAATGGTTGTTGAGCACATGATGTTTTTAACAATCAAATGGTTGGCACTTCCATTTTGTGTAGTTGAGATCAGAAATTCTCATTGCTCAACATCATTCATAAAATATATGTTTATAATCACTAATTATTGTTGTAAGAAGACAACACATAGAGAGAGAAACTAAAATTTCTATAAGTTCAACTAATATTCATCATCGTGACATGAAAATTAAGACAGTGACAATAGTATAAAGGCAATATATATGGCATGATAGTAGTATAAGGTCAACAAAATTAATTGACAGAAGAAAATAGTATATTGGCAATAAACATTAAATCTATAAACATAGGATAGATAGGCAATGTCATGATCAATTCACCTCCAAAGTGACATCAGTAGGATCTCTTATATGGCCTTTACCATATGCAAGACATGTACATACCCAGTAGTCTTTGGGTTGGTGGAAATATGAGCAAGAGATTAAGTTGTTTGTTGAATATAATCAAGGCTGATGGTTCTAGAATCTATTCTATGCAATTTCCAAAAGTGTAACATAAGCTTCAAGTATTTCCATATGTGCTATAGGATATGCAAGATTTGGACATTATGCACTTTTACAGTTCTTTGTTCTAGCAACGAGCCTAAAATCAGATATATCTAGGATCTTATGACATGCAATGGATGGTAATTTGGTATCATGTTACTCCACACACACACAAGATTTAAAATTTAAAGATGAAGAGAATCATAAACTCATACACGAATGTCCATATTTTACATCTTTCCTAATTCATACAAGAGCATCCAAATTTTACATCCTTCCTATCTCCATTATAGTGAATGTCATCATGGATGTTTTATGAAATTCTAAATCCCAATAAATTGAAAAAGTTCTGATATTGCTTTGATTATTGCTTTAAGGTTTTATAATATCAACATATATTTATTCTCTACCACATAGATAGCCATGATGCCTACAAGATAATGTAGTTGATTTGCCAAGGCTTGAAGTTTAAATCAAGCAGTCCTATCTTCATAATTCTTTTAATCTTCTTTGGTTCCCCTTATTCTAAGCATAGAATTAGAACTAATAGCAAAGTGTGAATACTAGACAAAATGAGCCCACCCTCAACAACTAGGGTAACAATTAACTAGTCCTAAAAAATCTTTGGCTATGGTAAGACAATTGTCCTTCATGGTCTAATTTGTGGTATTAATTCTCCATAGGGTTGCTAATTAAAAGTAAGTTTGCAAATTAGAACTATATCAGAAGTGTTATTCCTATTATTTCTACAAGAGAAGATTCAAATAGTACATAATCATGTGGAGAGTTCAGTATAATATAGAAAAGTTCAGTGACTACTCAAACCTACATACACAAAACAAATACTAGAGATAACACCCTAGATTGCATTGAAAATTCCAACACAAGCCCCTATATTGGTATGTTGTGTGTGATTCTAGACTAAGTCTCAGATATCTCCCAGACATCAATGTTATCGGCACTGTCATATTCTTCTAAGACCGTTGATGCTCCTATAACTAGAAGTATTGATAGTTGGAGACATATTTCTAGCAACAAGATATTAGTTGTTATTTCATATTCATCCTGCAAGGTATGAGGATACTAAGAGTTTGAGAAAGAAATTAAAGAAATTTCGAAGGCACTTGTTGAAAGAAACATCACTTCTAGCAGATATCAGAGACACTTGTACATGCAGATTGCTTCTGATTGTTGAATGCCATTTGGAATTTTGCTATGGCATATGGTTGGAGGTTTGCTCAGGGCTTTAGTATTGCTGGAATGAGTCAGTTGATGGAAACTATTGATTTAGATCATATGGACAAAAATATGATAATATTAAATGCAACTTGATCAGTCTGTTTGTAAAATCAATAGTACAACTTCATCTTCTATTGTTTTCCTCCAAACTGTGTTTATGATCTGTTCTGTCCAATCAAGATGACACCAAGGTTGGAGTTTCAGGTGTGTCTAGGATCCCTCTTAATAGGGAGCAGTTTCCTTTAATAAGAAGAAAGTATTGATCAACTAGGATCTCTACTTTACTAGTTCATCAAGTAGAATCATCAATATGAAACCTATGATATGATATGAAACCTACTTTAGAAGGATATCCTTCATAATAGAACTTCAAAGATTTGTCAACAACTGCATTCTCTTGAATATATGAACAAACCTGTGTGCTATGTCTATAGTTCATAAGATCAAAAGTCCCATTAGGAGGTATGAAAGATATAGTTCTATCATTTTCAAAATGAGCAAGACGAATGCACCTAACAGATGAAATAGAAATTAACATATGCCTTTTCAAGGGAAAAAAAAGACCAAGTACAACATCAAAGGAATTTGCAAGCATTTTAATACAAGATAAAATTGATAGTTTAAGGAATTGAATAACAAAATGAGCTTGATTGCATACTGATGAAACTTGATGTCATCCAAATCAATTGCTTTACCCTTTGATGCTTTGCCTTGAGCTTCTAGTAGCACCCTGTCATTGAGTCCAAGTTTGCATTCTAGCATTCCACTAAAAAAAAGTGAATCAAAATACACTTTTCATTAACAGCTAGGTATGTAACATTTTAGCAGTCATGCTAAAAGTACATTATAAATAAATAAAAATTAGAAACAACCACATTTTGCACAAAACAAGCTAAATTAACCATGAAACACAATCAATAATTCAATGCCAAATATTAAATCAAAAGTTATAAAGGTTTAATACTTATGGCATATATATAAAACAAAGAAATCATCAGTGGTCAAACTACTTCCAACACTCAATAATTATATAGAATGTCTAAAGATATATAGATATTAGTATTTAATTTTTTTTTGTAATTTTTCATACTTTTTTATTTCCAAGATCAACTATGGGGATCTAGCTTCAGCCTTGATATGGCAAGGGCACAGGTGTCCTAACCAAATTATTCCAGATACATCTATTACAGACCCGGGGAAGGCTTACAAACTGTACAAATTGGACTTGGTCTGGGTATGGGACCCAGTGCAGCATAATCTAAACTTCAATATTTGGTCATTATAATTTGACTTTTAATGTATCATTCTAAACTCTCCAAGAAATTGGACTCTATTCAATTATCCACCACAGTTCATTGTTCTTCTATATTTGTTTTATTCTTGCTGAAGCATGTAATCTATTGAAATGCAAGTATCTAGCAACGAAGTTGGTTATCTCGTGACCAAAAAATTTTTATTTATTAAATCTTAACAATGAATATGAATATAATATTTGTACTTATAAAAGTTGAACAATTTGTAGATTCTTTGTCTAATGGTAATTCATAATTCTACAACATAAAAATAAACACAAGATGTTTATTATTTGAACTCTCATGCACCAATCCCATTCTCATAATATATGTCTATTCATTTAGCTGTGTATAAGCACACATGGGCCTTTCAGCTTAGAAAATAGGGTTTGTCCTATTTCAAGGCGTTCCACAAGTAGGGTACATATTTAAGAAAATAGGTGTGCAATAACATTATAATGTTCTCCATGAACCTAGTTGGAGTTTATAGTGTTTCAACTTAGCAAAGATTATGGGAAACAGTTCCATATTGCAATATCTCAGACTCTCTTGGCACAAGCAGTAGCTATTCTTAGTGAACTAACAGAGGGCCCATTCGATATAAAATTTAGAGAGTATGGGTGGGAAGATTTGGAACTTGGAGGCAAGCTTTGTATCTGACCATGAACCCATGGATACAATTGATTTGAAGCCCAAGAGTTAGATATATTTGTCAAGAAAGCTATCTAATATGATCAAATCCTAATTCCCTTTGCTTAAAATAACCTCTTCCAAGTAGCGGCATATTCAGATAACACAGTCCCAAGACAGTGTTGATCAAGGGTTTCTCTAGTTAATTATGATAATTGTATCATTGGTGATAACACAGTCCCAAGATAGTGCTGAGATCCAATGATGCAATAAAAAAGCTACAAGTTTAGATCTTCATGATAGTTCAAAGCATGAAGCCTTAGATGAATAGGACAACAGTCTAAACATATGACAAAATAGAGAAATATTTAGTATCTTATTGATCTTCACTTTGTTTCGAGAATAGTTTAATATTCTCTACTAAATAGGGCCAACCACGTGAAGGTGGAAGATCATTTGGCCCCACCCCCTCCCCCTTAACATCACTTTACATTCCACATTAACATCTAACATTCATTCATTCTTTCAACCATTGATAAAATGTAACATTCAATCAATATCACATGATAACATTCATTAACACATTAGATTCATTAACATGAAACATTCATCAATATTTTGCATTAACACATAATTCATGAACATTCATTAGCACATAATTAAATTCATTGAGACATAAAATTCAGTCATTATCAATGAAGGTATGTAGATGACAATCATTTCTTTTTTTTATTTCTATTTCTTTTTTCTATGTAAGCTCTAAGAGGAGCATCCGTGTCATCATCAATTCCGCCCTCATCAGTTG
Source organism: Cupressus sempervirens (assembly GCA_028749045.1). Classification (NCBI taxonomy): domain Eukaryota; kingdom Viridiplantae; phylum Streptophyta; class Pinopsida; order Cupressales; family Cupressaceae; genus Cupressus; species Cupressus sempervirens. The sequence goes on along the minus strand of CM053789.1, from coordinate 70,630,210 downwards.
TTCTGTTCTCTATTCTTGACGATCTCAAATTCCTATGCTATTTCAAAGTGGGGTCCTCTACAATAACAAATAAAAGAGTTAAATTAAAAATATTTTATTATAATTGTTACAAGTATTTAATTATTTTAAACAACATAACTGTGGTGCTCTTTACTTGATCTAACCACATCATTTTGTCGAGACTCAATGTCAACACATTCATGAACATTGACCCCTCGATCCTCTACAACTACTATAAAAAATGTTACATTAATCCAAACACCAATTGCAATTACATATAAAAAATTTAATATCAAATGTATACCTCCACCACTGGGATGCACATCATGTGAACCTTCAACATCCACAGATTGTGTAGAAGGATTGTCAAGCTGCATTCCAACATCCTATGCATTGTTATCATTGCTAGCTTAAAATAGATATACTCACTTTATATTGGAACTTAACATCAAATAAACTAATTGGTAAAGTATTTAATTTGAAATAAATTTTATTTAGTTTATTTCCTTGTGGCTCAGATGCATCATTATTAGAAGCTTCCACACTGATTTCAGCTCATAGCCATTTAGCCATGGCTCTATAGCCTTGTTGGAAGCCAATTCTCTTATCCTCTTCTATGAGGCATCTCTTGAACTCTGAGCCCTACATTTTTGCATGGTATGGTGAATTTTACTTGCATTATTTCATCAACCAATGGAGGGTACTCAAAGTATCAAAAGGAAATGGTAAATAGTTAGTAGGGTTTCCAACCCTTGTTACACCTTATTTTGGTCATGTTGGAGTTGTTCTAAACTATCTTTGGTGTTTGGGAGTCCTAGAGGATCTAATCACACTCTTGGTTTGGTGTGTAGAATAAAGGTCAAGCCTTGCAATCTGCCTTGTGACTAGTAACAACAAGTTTTCCTTAGACCTGATTTGTTTTGGGTTGTGTTGATGTTTTTTTTGGTTTCCATTTATGTTAGAGGGTTGGAGTTGTCCAAAACACTTGGTGTCAAGGTTGGGTGTATGAGACCTTGAATGGTACAAGGGAGAAGTAACTAGTATGTAGCCTTATGTGATGAGTTGGGTCCATGAATTAAAGGAGCAGTTGTAATAGGAAATTAGTTCCTTGTTTGAAGGTGAATCAAGCCTTGAATGTTCTTGTGGAGAATAGAGGATTGGGGTGATAACTTGAATTTCTTAGTTGTTCCAAGGTGCTAGGAGTTTGTTGGTGCTTCCAAAGTGTGTTACTCTTCATCATATATTGGTGTGGAGGAACACTGAGATCTAAGTTGAGAATCAAGAGCATAGAAAGGCTAGTCTATCCTAGCATTTCCCATCACATTATATAAAAATTTTGGTACAATTTTTCATTTACTAATATTTACAACTCATGCTTGAAGTTTAAAAAAACCACCAGAGCCGAGCTTGTGTGTCCCATGCTTTTCTAGTCTTACCTTTTTTGCCTTTGATGTGTCAGGCAATTTATGAAAAGTTTGAAATATGTTAGATAGTATAAATATAGAGGTTAATTAGTACATAATTACATTCTCAATAGTATCACATATCTTGTTGTACTCTCTATTGGTGTAATATTGTTTTTCTTGTCAGCTTTATACTTTCCATCCAAAATCAGAGCCTAACACTCAACCTCAGGAACATAGGGTAGACGCTCGTATATGGGGTTATCCTATAAAAATTTTCTGTACTGGTGCCTAATATATTTCAAACATAAACCAGCTTTTTCAAGGAGCTTGTTTCTCTCAAATGCATGAGGTCCAAAGAGTTAGGTCATGCTCTCTATAAGATCATCCTTCAACAGTTTGTCTTGGTTATTACACCTTTTAAGTAAAAAAAACATGTTAGACTCATAAATTAAGTGAAGCTACCTTTAATATATTACAAGAAATGGATGAAAAGGAAAACTATTCTAGCAATAATATGAAATCAAAATAGTGGTTTGGGGTTTTAATTAGGATATGATGTTCCACAAGGTATGCAAGGTGGGCCCAAATATTTGCAAACACTCATCACCAAGTTTTCTACAAAAAACATCATTCCCTACAAAATAATCATGGGATAATTAGTCTATGAAGAGTGATAAAAAATTAAATTACTATTATCTCACTATAGAATAATAATAACTTTAAAGTACCTAGAACTTTGGTTACTTTTAATGGAATGCCTTCATCTTCGCTGACGATCAATATGACATCCTTCACCGTTCTTGTACTAGGAACATAGGAACATCTAGGAAATGATGCTACAGCTCTGATTGCAAAAAGTTTCATAAGTTTCATAAGTCTTTGTCAAACAGTATAAAAAAAACAAATGATAATTGATGTTAAAAAGTTATAAAAAAAAACTATTTGTTGCTATCATAAGATAGTTATGAAGGGCAGTTGGTGTCCAAGGAATCTTTGTTCAGTTTGATGAGTCAGTTAGATGGCAAAAAGGATTAAAAAGCAAGGTCTTTATAAGAAACAAGTTTTGTAGTCTATGGGCGTGTGTGTACAAAGTAAAGATATAAATAAAAGAATTTTGCACTTCACTGTCATAGGGACAATTTTCTAATTTGCAAGATTGAGACTGGTAACTCAATAAGGTTCTTGCCATTCAAAAGTTACTATTTTTCTTCTTGAAGAGATTTTCATGTTTGGTTAACTTTGTGCAAGGGTTTTGTAAGTTATTCTCAAGCAAGACTACTTTTTAGATCTCTGCTGTCACAAGAAACGTGACAGTCTATCACTGTTTTGAAGTAGTTTGGAAAAATGTGCATCTCCCACTTTCTGTGATTAAAATGTAACTTGTGGGAGAGGTACTAAGGCTTGTAAATATGACAACTTTAACATGATTTAGATGTAGGTGACAGTGAACAAAGAAAGGAACGGCAAGGTGACTATTAAACCAAACAATGAAGGTGCATTTGCAAGGCACCACATGGTGAATATGATGATCTGAGGGTTGGAATGACTAAATACTGCTTGAAAAATATGAGAGGGTTTGTTTAAATTTTTTTGAGCCATTAGACTCTACATCATAATATAATTGCAATAATATACTACAAGAGAATATGATCTTCAATATTACAATCTTTCATAACTAAAGACAACTAATTGAAGTTTGACCTATAACATAACCCTATATATCCAAGCTATGAATGGAGTCAAGCTCTTATGGTTTGGAATCATAAAATTGTGAAAAAGTTTAAATGTTGAGTGACTACCAAAAGGGGGTCATTATAATCTACATCGTAAAGACATAACACTTAAACACATAACAAAAGAGAGAAAAAGAGGGATTTGTGTACTAGTAGATGATGCAATAGTCGATGCCTGTAAGCTGTGTGTTGTTGACTCAAAAGTTAGAAAGAGATTTTTGGTTGTCCTAGTTGGAGGTGGAATCATCATAAGATATAATTGATTTGAAGTTGAAGAATAAAATTGTTAGAGCATGCATAAATATAGAACACGTGCACTAACATGGACAAGATTGTTAGAGCATTAAAAAAAAGGATTTTTCGAGCATGTATTGTTAATGATTATGATCATTCCTATATATATTCAGTGGAAAACACAAGTGGGGAATGGAACATGCGATCTACCTAAACCACTTGTAGTACCCTCATCATGGGAATGGGGCTCAAAATCACGCAAAAAACTCGGTAAAGACAACACATTCATATTTTAATTAATGTCATAAAAGAGCATAGCATAAAAACCATTATTGAACTCTTGTTATAATTAAAAATTTCATTAATACTTACTTTTAAGGTTTCAGAGGTGTGCAACAATTCAGATCCCCTATCTTTTATTTCCTGAGTAGTAGGCTTTATGGTTTCCAAATGTATAATTTCTCTACCAATTTTCTTTAGCACCTTTTTAATCGAACCAATCAGGTCATCAATCTCTGCTAAATCAATATAGAAAGGGTCCTCCTCAGGGGGGGGTTGTTGAGGGACTATAGGTTCCTTTCCCTCCCTTCGACCATTAGCACTCTGTGACAAAAATAGTATTAGTATTATCAAAATTACTCCAAAACAATGAAGAAAACAACATTAAAAAAATAACATTTTGCTTCTCTCTAGTTTTCACAATTACAATGAGTTTTACTTGCTCATGTGTAGATGATTTGGGAACATTACCAGCATCCTCTCTGGGGTTGCTCCATATTGTGCCCTTGTTTCAAAGATCAAGTATAAAAATGTTAGATAAAAATTTATTGACTAAATGGTATGTTGGAGTCATTGATTAGAAGTTGGTTTAATAGTAAGTACCACCCCTATGATAGCAGCCTCATTTTTATCTATGTTGTTCAAGTTTTAATCAATAAGAAGCTCTTCCTCTACACGTATTGATTTTATCACACAGATGAATACACAATCTCCCTTGCACACCTCAAATATGCAATTGGGTTGCTTTATAGTTGACCCAAGTCATGTACTATTTATAAAACCCGCAATATTCCTTGTTGCTTTTGGCCTTCCATCAATGTATATAGCCACACTTTTAATTTGATTATTGTCTTGTTGTTGTATATAATTTTCCAAGAGGGCATACCTATGCATACTTTTTTTATATTGAACAATATGCATCCAACTTTTGTAATCGTAACATGGTCCAACATACTCCATCAATTTAGAAAGTTTTTTGTAAGATACCTTTATGCTATCCATAGAAAATAGGCCCAAACCATGTAATGATGATGGTGCTATGTGATATATCCTCTCGTTAACACAAAAATTAGTGTTTAATGGAGGAAGTTCCTTGGGTACACAATGTTTCTGTAGATGTTGGTACCTCAAGGGCACCTTGATGTTGTCTTCCATCTCATCATCATAAGAACATGATCCCCCTTGAGCAAGGAAAAATTTCATGCATTTATTGAATTTCCTTCTAGTCCTTTGACCTCTAGTTAATCTCCCTGTTCTAGATAAACTGCATGTCTCACTTTCCTATTCTATTCCTATATTTCCCTCGCTCAAGGAAGACACTTCTGAAAAATACCTATTCGTTGGTACCTACAAATGGGAGAGATCTTAGAAGACATCAATCTTACTATTGATAAGTGTATTAAATAGACTATCTATAAGGAGTATTGACTTATAACTGTCGATCCATGAGACTGTGCAAGATGCTCCTGAAAGGGGTTCAATTTCCTGCAAATGTTATTCAATTATTGTGAGCATAATCACATCATAATTATAATCACATCCATCATAAGCATCAGATAAAAATAAAAAACATTTAAAGGTACACAATATAACACTTAAATCAGGCTCTCATTATAGGCCTACTAGGGAAGTAGGCCTAGTGAAGGGCTAAGCACTTATATTATGTTTTCCCTATGAATTTTATTCTAGGTACAACTCCCTTTTATAGATATTTAATGAATTCTCTTTTCTAAACTAAACACTTACAAATGCTTTTGACTTGAAAGAAAATAAGGCTCAACACATTCATGCATCAATATGTGCTTTAAATAGTTCTATTTAATTAATTTAGATTAATAGTTAATTTAGATTATCAGTATTCTATTTTTAGTTGAAACTTGTAGCTTTTAAATAGATAATGAATAAACTATGTAATGATATAAGACAAATATATTTCTATCAAGAGATGAATATTAAATAGATTAAGGATTGATGGCATACCTCTAAATTTCATCATCATCATCCTCATCGTCATCCTCCTCCTCCTCCTCCTCCTCATCATCATCATCATCATCATCCTTGCCATCATCATCATCATCATTGTCATCTTCATTGTTGTCATTGTCGTCATCATCAACATCATCATCGTCAGCATCAATATCATCTTCTTCATCATCATCAGTAGCAACATGTACATCATCTTCTACTTCTTCGGTATCTTCTTCTTCCATCACATTATACTTTATTGGCCTTCCTCTCGGTTCATGTCTAACAAAAAATGACCAACCTAGTTTATGTGGAACCTCTGAGTAAAATACCTGCTCACATTGGTTTGGAAGAACATAGGGCTCATCCCCAACTAGCTCAAATGACTTTGTATTAACCATTGTAAATCCATTATCATGTTCAATAAAAAATCTATCAGGATCATTTGGATTAAGTCGTAGCCTATACCATTTGACAACGAAGAGTACTAACTTGAAGGAACTAAAGTCACACTCAAGTATATCATCCAAAATGCCATAGTATCAATTTTCAAACTCTCAAGGATGTAAGTCATTTCTAGATGAAATATTAGTAACTTGAAAGACTACAGTTATTCTTGAATCACAAGTTTTCTTTGTGTCATCCAACACTTTGACGTGATTTTTTTTAGAATTATAGAAGATAGCCTTATGGTGTTTAACCTGCAATAATATGTGAAACATGTCAAAATTATTGCATCATGAGTTGATAAACATACGGGTGATTAATAAATTTGTACGTACCTAGAAATCTCTTAAACCACGTGCTAAATCTATTTCCCTTTGCATAATATTGGAATCTCCATTACGATGAGCTTTTTTAACCAATGAAGATACATCATCCCATGTTTAAAAACATAGGTGTTATTTTGATTTGAATAATATTTTCAAAAATATTGATAATACGAATATGCATTGTTTACTATTCCATAGTAATATACAAAATTGTATATCGTAAAGGCAAAAAATTGATATGGAAAAGACAGAGCAATAATGCTCCATATGCTTTAACAGATGTATAGTGAAAAATAGTATGGTTCGCTATAATGTCTGACCAGAATGTTGACATCATTCAATCCATACCATCATCCAATCAAGATTCTTTGCAATATACAAATGTAGTGCATCCCACTCTCGAGCACTTGGACAAAAAAAAATAGACAACTTACAACCAATTTATTTTGAAGATTAGGAAATAATTTATTACAATAACATCTTATAATTTATTACCCCTCACTTTTCTCAATGTACCTTTCCCCATCAAGTACTCCGCTTCTAATTTTTTAAAAGGCTCGAGATCCCAAATGTGATCTACATGGATATTTTATGCAAACTTAAGAAGATATTTAGTAATGTACACCATAGTCTGGTATACCATATATCCCTCTACCATAGAACCCTCAGGATGTGCTCTTTGTCGAACCAAAGTCTTACAAAGATTTCAAGTGTCTCTCAACCATCCACATTGACCTAGTGTGTACAAGTCCACACAATTCAATCTCCTCAACTAGGTGTATGAGGTAGTGTTCTTGTGCATTGAAAAAAGTTGGAGGTAGACACTTTCACATTTCACATAGTAAATGAGGAATTCTTCTTTTCCAATAGTTTATATCTTCTTTATGGATTTATTTAGATGACAACCACCTACATTAAGAGATTCAAGTCACAAAAAAATATAGATATGAGACTTTAAAAAATAATATACAATAGATTACATAGAAAGAAAAAAAATCATGAAAATAATAAATATATACAACAAATTGAATAGATATTATTGCTTAGCTCATGTATTTTCCAAGATCGTATATCACTTTTTTGATGTTATTGTTGAATGGCTTTGGGAGAGATAGAGGAAGCACATACTGGAGTAATTCTAAACCGATCATTTCATTGTTTTCAAACATAACATAGCGAATAGTACACATAGTTTATGAATATATTGTAAATACAAAAGAACATAACTTACCTTGATGAAAGTATGCCAATCATGTATTTTGAGCCCTGGTCCAAATTCACTTTTTTTTATATGAGATTGTTTATGTTCGCAACAAATCCTGTGGGAAATCAAATTTTTTGTATGACTTCTTTTATGGCATCACTTTGTTGCTCCGGTAATAACCAAGGAAGGGCACTTATATTAATCTAATCTCTATTGCTATTTGAGTGAATGAAATTCTTCAATGCATGATTGGATTCATGAATGTCATTACAAATTTTGACAATTTTTTCTTTGTCATGCCTTTGATCCAATATTTTCCATAATGTCTCTGTTATATTCTTTCCAATATGAATAGTATCAAAAAAATGCACAATTTGTAAGTACTCATAGTAGGGCAACCTGCTAAATTGTCTGGGATAGCTTTTTAGTGCCTTTGGAAGGTTGTCAAAACTGCCTTGACGACCTTCACGATCATCAATTCCACAATTAGTAAACAAAAATCACAATAGAAATATATAAATTAAAAAAATCAACCATTAGGTGGAACGAAATTACCTTGATGATTAATTCTATTATATTCTAACTTCCATAGGTGAGGTGTCATTCTTCGTGGCTTTGATGTAGTCTCTTCTTTTCCATTGAAAAGATGTTTTTTCGTACTTTGATACTTATGATTCCTATGGAGGAAGTGTCTACACTCATCAAACACTTGCTTTCCTAAACTTTTTGAATGATGAGATTTCATCTTTGGACCACAAACTAGACATGCAAATTTTCCTTTGTTTGAAGACCTACAAGATAATGATATAATTGGATTATTAAATGTGTTGATTTTTATAATTAGAATTATCATGTGCAACTTGAATTCACTATAAAATACCACAAAAATGTGTTAGCCCTGGGGCATCATGTATTGTCCATGCAAGTATTGCATGGAATTGAAATTTTCTTTGTCTTATTGGTCTACACATGTCATACATAGTGACACCATTCCATAACTCCACCAACTCGTCGATAAGAGGCTCAATATATACATTCATATCTTTAACTTGATATTTACTACTTGAATGAATAGTAACATTACATTATTATTGTCACCATTTTACTGCAAGATTTGTAAGTACATGTAAATTAATAACTATCAAATGATAAGATACCTGGAACAATCATTGCCAACATAATGTGCTCCCTCTTTATTGACATCCACGGAGGAATGTTATTGTTGATAACAAAAATAGACCACACTGAGTAAATAGATCTCATCTCTCCAAATGGATTGACATCATCCATAGCCAATGAAAGCTTGAGATTATGAGGTTCTTCTTTGAAGTATTGCCACTTTTCCTCTATGTGCATAAATGCTGAACCATCAGTAGGGATTCAAATAATGTCATCTCAACTTCTATTACATGCATGGTAATTCATAAATTGAGCCAAGCTACTACACCTAAATAATTGTCGCATCCATGGAATAATGGGGATGTAACAAAGAACCTTTTGAGGCACCTTTTTTGTTAGTTGATTTGTTCGATATCTACTCGTATGACATATAGCGCATTGTGTTGCAAATTCATGTTCTTTATAATATATAATATGATCATTAGGACAAGCATATATTGATTCATACTCCATTCCAATATCTTTCATAACAGTGGATAATTCTCAATATGAGCAAGGTAGAATATTTAATGGTGGTAACAGAAACTCGCCTATCGATCTACAACAAAAAATATAAGTTTTTAATATAAACAATATTAGCGGTACATTATTCACCCTTTGTTAACTATAAAGACATATATGACATACCCTAACATACGTGACATTGTTATGTTGGATAAACCATTCATAACCTTCAAGTTCAACAACAACAATATAGTAGAGAGAAGAGTTGTTTGGGAGTCTTTGTATAGGGGCTCGTATGCCTTATCAAGTAGAGGTACATCAAGGCTATCATCATCATCATGATCAAATACGCTTGGACTAAATGTGTCATGGATCAATGTGTTTATATCATCAGCTTCAATTGTGTTTTCTGGCGCATGACTGCCATCTTCCATGGGATCACTATCTTCACCTTGGATATTCGCACCTCCATGTTCCTCCACTTCGAAAACCATATTCTTTGGATTGTTATGGTTCATATCATATACTTCCCTGGGGAGATCAACCTATATAAAATTGATTAACATAAATAAACCATGATCATCAACTAATCATCAAGTGATTTCATATGTATATAAATTGTTAAAATGATATAATGAACAACTTATCAGTGGATGATAGTCATGCCCCCCTTCAATGTGACCATTCTCCCTACAATGTCTCTTAACTATTTTGATTAGTAGTCTTCTACGGTTTAAGCCCTTACAAATTTTGCAAGGACAATAACATTTTCCATCACCTTTTCTTTTCAAGTTAGACCACAATCTATTGATTGCCTCCCTATTTTGTTCTTCACTTATATTATCTGACATGATCGTTCTTCGCAGGAAGCAAAAATCAGGCTATGAAAACTTCGGTCTACAACTTTCACAAACTAAGAAAAACTATCAAAAGTACACAAATCTTCTTAGACCTAGCTAAATAATTTAATATTTTAAAAATACTTTCTTTGACTTTATTCCTAAGACATTTAACCCAATCACCTTTTATAACATTCAGTCAATTGCTCTAGGCAAATTTATGGATACAATTATTTGTAAAACTTTGACCAACCACCTGAAGGTCTTATTTCAAGAGACCTTACAACATTAAGCCACTTAAAGAAATTTCAAAACATATAAGCTAAAAGTCTAGTTAAAATATACATTAGATTAAAAAATATACAATTTTCATACTCAAGCGCGTGGCTAAAACTCATGCAACGGCCTTCTTTCTTAGCTGTAGAAGCTCTCCAACAATCAAATTATACAAGCTACAAGGCCTAACAACAATTACAAAACATATAAGCTACAAGGCAAGACATATTACATGACATGGCAAAAGGAACAAAATTTACAAGCTTTAGCAAGACATATTAAACAACATCATAGTGCTAGAGAGATCACAATTATATGAGTCAAACATAGTCATGAAAAAGCACATACATTAGTTATTATATGAAATTAAAAGATATATAGTTAGATACAGACATCCATAGGGCATATTGAAGAAATGAAATGGTCATCCATAGGGCATATTGAAGAAATGAAATAGTTAGATAGGGACAGCTGGAATTTGTCTTGCCCTCTGAAGAAATGATAGAAAATTTAAATCAAACATCCACAAACGTGGATCAAAATTCTCAGCAGGCATCTATAGTTAATATTTTTGATGCACCAATGCATGTAGGGTCAGCCATAGAAATGTACACTAGTTAAGGGTTGAAGGATTGAGATTCATACGGTTTCAAGAAATCAATAAAGGGTATTTGAAAAGGTGAAGAGGTTATTAGGTTGTTTGGGAAGTTTTAGAGTAAAGTACAGATTACTTACATGATAGGGCTAATTGGGCAGGCCTATTGAAGACAGTTTTGAAGATTGAGATAAAATTGATGCTTGGTAGGGGTTGGAACTCCTTAGTTATGTTGTTTGAAGGTTATTGAGGGATTATAAGGATCAGGGGAATCCTTGAATATAGAAATCAAGAGTTGGTTGGATGAAGGGTGGATTAGGAGTGTTCCCAAGGAGAGGGAAGCTGAACAAAGGCAAGGTGGATTGGCAAGTTAGAATTTTAAATAAAGGCAAGGTGAATTGGCAAGTTTAAATAAACCTTAATTCCTGGATCTGATTAGTTAGAATTTTCATTTCATGAAAGACTCTTATACCATTGTAATCACTTCAACTTTTTTCTTTATTTCAACCAAGTATTTCTATTTTAAAGTTCTAATTTTGCTAATGTTTATATATGAGATTTTTAATTTTGAAATCATTAAAATTATTTTAATCTTATTTCATTGGAAAATATAACCATTAAATTTTTATCTTTACTACTTGATCAAATTAAACTGCTATAACTTTAGGGAAAATATAGGTCACTACTTTGATTTAACTATATTGAGTTGAATGTTGATCTAACTATTTTGATAAATTTTAATATTTAAATTTCTGAATCCTCCATATATAAATTGATTAAAAAATTAAAAAATAAAGAATCCAACTTTCATCTAAATAAGATGGAAGTGGAGGGAATGAATTAGCAATTGGTTGTGGTGATTAATCAAAATTTGAGATGTGTAGCTTTTTGGTTTGGCTCAAGGGAATGGAGGAATGGAACAATGTGGCCAACTATCTAGCTAAATGAGTCTCTTACGAGATGGGGCTATGCAATATTGGGGATTGAAATGACATATCTTTGGAGTACTCTATTGGTGCTCAAAATTGCATTCTCATTTTGAGTGACCATTTAAAATTTTGAGTCAAATCAAGCCCTATGAATGCCCATAATTTCATGTGTACCTGGCTGTACCTATGAGGCCCCTGAGGTGTTTAATGTTTCTAACACCCTCCATTTAAACCTGTTTATGCATTCCATGAAGATCAATTGTCATTCCAAGTTATTTCGAATTCAGGTGTCAATATTCAATTTTGATTTTTGGTATGGTAATGAGCTAAATATGGATAAAACACAGTAAAAATGCAGTTGGGGTTTTTTCAATTTAGTTGAATCTCAATTTCATCAGCATTTCATTCAGTTCAGATTTTGGTAAGCAAAAGGATTTCATTATTTAGCAGAAGATATTTGTGAATCAGTTACAAGATAATGATGAAATCAAATCAAATCAGATGGAAGAAAGAGGTTAGAGAGAGTCTTTTCAGTTGCAGGAGATGGATTTCTAAGTTGACAGATGGCAGTTGCATGAGAGATCTGGGAATTCATCTATCCTATATTATTCTTTCTTTCTTCCATTTGAAGGGTTCGAGTTTTGGGTTCCAATTTTTCTTAACTGAGAGACCATTCATGGTTCCAATCTTGAGTTCTCTCAGATTTGTGATACCATTCTTCAGCATTTTTCTCTTATGTCAACAACAAGTGTAAAGATAATACAGATAGTTCTGATGTGTTAGGTTGTTTCATGTATCTAAATGTATATTTTTTATGAAAATGAATACATATGAGCAGCATTTCATTACTTTCATTTTGGTTCTTGTCTCCTGTCTCAGTAATCTGTAGTCTTATGTGGTCTTGGAACAAAGAGCTGAGATCAATTTACTTCCCCTTAAGGTTGTATGTCTGATATATTTTGCTGTTGGAACAAAGTGCCAAGTAAATGCTTAATGTGTTTGATAGGGTTACTGGTTATGTTGAGAAGGATATTTTGTGAGAATGAGACCTGAATGAACATTGATGTTTGAATCACAAGGCGATTAGATAGATCTAATGTCTAGGTATACAAAATATGTCCTGATGTCATAGATGTATGTTTTGGATTCATGAAATTGCCCAATGGATTAGGCACTAATCAGTTACAGGATCATTAGGTTTTGCTGCATGTTTGAGGATTTGTTGAACATCAACATCAATAATCAATGCTTTTCCCTTTCATGTTGAAGAGCTATAATAGAATGCCCTCACTTAGCTTTTGAAATTCCTAGATCTGCATTTAGCTACTGTAGATTGATGTTATTTCATGAGTTATTAGGAGAAATAAGGGTTTTATCTACTTCATTTTAGATTTAGTGTATACTTTAACAACTGGTACTATATAAAGAATCTATAGGTCCACCTGCCTAGGTTTTGTAGAGCCTGAAGAAGAAGAAGGGTCATGCTTTATAGTTGGCCTAGTGTTTGAATGGGCATGTTGAAAATGGGAGTTAGCTGCCCCTAGATGTGTTTTGTTCTCATCAGGGTAATTGGAAATGGGTAATGTTTTAAAACACCAACAAGATGGTGACTCTGCTAGGGATTTGTATATAGAAGGAACCAAAATCTCTACCATGAAATAGATTGGATATAGCAAATCTAGAGCAAGATGTGTTTCATTTCCTTGCTGAAGTTTCATGTTCCCCAGTTAAGCTTTATTCATTATCAGTAGTATGTTGTAAAATTGGATGAAAATTGTGTTTTACGATTGTCATAGGTCTATCTTCAATCAGTTTAGTTTTTGCAAGTGCTATTGAGAAAGTCCAGAGTCAAGAATTCATTTACAATGTGTAAATTCTTTTCAAGGTGTTAATGATCTGCAAGTATCTCCTACATTAAAGGTCTAGTTCAGATTTGTCAAGTGACTAATTATGTTTTATTTCTCACCAAGTGTAGGTGACGACTCTCAAATCTCTGTACCAGTTGTTCCTAGTTGATTTCATTGCAAAATTTTGAAGGACTGTTAGTTGTATGGGCAGATCTAAAGCTTTTGGTAGTTTCTTGAAAAGGAGTTTTAAATTCTTGATAAGTTTCATAGTGCTGTTTGCAATCTGCTATTATAAAGAATTGAAATGTAAAAGTAGATCACAACTATGGTTACTTTATCCTCTTAAAAGGAGGTGGCGGCTCTACAGAGTTTGATCAATGGTGTAAAGAATTTCAGTCTTGCACCTATGCCAAATCAGCAGATCAAAGTTTAGCATCAACACTGGAGGTATTTTGGTTTTCATGTTTTCTTTTCATGGATGTCAAATGTTAGAATCAGTGCCTCTATTAAGTGATTTTAAGCACTAGAAAGAAGAGGTAGAAATATCATTCTATAATGGAGTCAAATCTCAGATCTAAGATTAGTTTACCAAATTCTGAGAGTTCTGAAATTGTGAATAATAATGTTGCTATGTTGAATAGACTGGTCTACAAGAGGATTATAAATCTGATAAGAATTGAGGTAGGAAATACTCAAGGTTTAAGTGCTAAACAATATTTTTTAAGGCTTAAGTTAGTAATCAGTAAGATGCCTTTTCATTGTAGACCTGATGAATCTTCCCTACCAAATGTTTTGCTTGATGTTCTAGTGCCTGATTCAGTCAATTGGCCAGCACCTATAAGGTTACAAATAATTTTGCAAATTGAAAGATTGATTGAGGAGATGGAAAATGATGATTATGGATTTCATGTTATGTCTTCTAATGATAATGAGTGTGCTGAAAGCCAAGGTAGCAATGAATACAATGAGTCCATAGAGCAAGATAATCTGTCTTTCGAATGTGAAGAGGTGGATTCAAATGTTAATGAATCAGGTCATAGCAATCAACATGAAATAGATGGATATAAAAAAGAAGATAAATTTTGTTACAGTACATATGAAGTTGAAGAAAGTTGCAAAAACAATAGATCTAGTGATTGCCATGATAAGAAAGAATGTTGTAATAATGTTGATTTTCCATATTGTTACACTAAGGATCCTATTGTTGTAAGTTCTTCATGTTGTCTAGATGATAACCATAGCCAGGAAAATATTTGTGAGGCAATCTTCTTGAGTTCTGATGAAATCTCTATTTTTTTGGCTCATGAGTTTGAAAAGCACATAAGTATCTCTAAGGATCTTCATATTTTCTCTCATAATACTTTCTCATCTATTCAAATCAATTCCCCAAAATTTGATATAGAAAGAGATGTGGAATCAGAACAATCTTTGTTAGACTTTGGAGGTGTAGATGACAGTACCTCAAATGTCTTTGCACATGATGATTTGCTGGATGTAGAGAATGTTAATGAAGGGAAGGTTAATGCTATTTCAGATTCTTTTCATGTTGATCTTGCTGAACATTGTTTTGATTTTCCATATGATGAGGAGTAAAACAGTGAAGGTTGTCAATAAAATTATAGATTTTCTTCATGTGATGATAAGTCTTGTAAAGATGATTTCAAGGGTTATTCCGACATTCAGTTAGAGGAAGAAAATGATAGTGATCAACATAGTTTAGATCAGCACTTTCAGAATGAGTTTTCAATTTTGGTGACTAATTAGTTATTTGAATGTGAAGAGGTTTTAGTAGAGGATGAATCTGATTTAGTGAGTAATACAACTACAAGTAGGTAACAATCAGATTCCAAATACTCTTCACAGCTGGAGGCACAAGGTGAGTTACCATTTGATTCATGTAACTCATTCAATGAAGTAGAATATCAAGCTTTTGTGTTTTCGATTGAAGGAATCCATGACTCAATCAGTAGTGATCAGTTTCATTTTCAGTCTGATGTCAGTTATTATGATCATGCTAATTCATATTTTCATAGTGAGCAAGGTGTAGAAAGTTTGTCTGATTTTTACATGCACTATGAAGATGATGATAGCAATTTTGTTTTGCCTAACGAAGTAATTGAAAGTGTTGATATGATGGGTGAAACAAATAAGGATGAGAGTTTTAGTTTGCCTCAAGAGAACGTAAATGAAAATAAGGTATTTGATAGAGGTAAAAAGTTTTGAAACTTTTCGATGGCCTGGGGCCATCACTTGTACATAGTTAAGAGTAGTTTCCCTATTTTCAATAAAGCTATTCGAGAGAAGTTTGTGTAGTTAGGTGTGTGGTTTGCTTTTACCAGAGATCTAGAATCTTGCCATGCCTGAAAGGAACATGCATCCCTAGATAGAGCCACTATTGGTTCTCAAAATTACGTTCTCATTTTGAGCAACCATTTAAAATTTTGAGTCAAATCAAGCCCTATGAATGCCCATAATTGCATGTGTACCCAACTATACCTATGAGGCCCTTGAGCTGTTTAATATTTCTAACACCCTCCATTTAGCCTGTTTATGCATTCCATGAAGATCAATTGTCATTCCAAGTTATTTGGCAAAGTCTTGTTTTGAGCTAGTTCCAAATTTGCATTTTCACCTGTATCAAATAGCGACAGGAGGCTATGTTTTCCAATGAATATCTCATACCCAAAAATGTTTCAGGACTCACTGCTTTGAGAATATCTAATCTCCATACCCAAGAACCTATGTTTTAGATTTTGAGTCATTTTGAGTTTGTTTGATTAGATTTTGAATCCCTCAAAGTTGGTCAGTTACTATTTTCACACATTTGCAAAGTGCACACATTTCTGGGAGACCCTGTTTGACATGCTATAAATTTTGACCAGTTCACCCAAATGTTGAATTTCCTATTGCACTGTATTGTATATGTGAGAAATTTATTATGTCCCAGGTTTGAGCTTATGACGAATCCGTTTGATTAGTTTTCAAACGTGATTCCATTTGCAATTTTCAAAATTTCACTAGGAATCAGTAGTGCAAATTGATTAGGACCCTTGTTCGAGACGTCATATCTCTTGATCCATGATAGGTAAGATTGAATGTTTTATTGCTCTATATTGTCCACTAAAAATACTACAAGTGTGCCAGTTTTCAAGTTTTTACGAATCCATCTTCACACTTTACCAGGGGCATTCCATTCGCCAAAAATGATATTTTATTGGTGTCCACTATCCTGCAAATCTAGGTAGCCTACTTCAGACGCTTGCCAAATTCGCCCTATGACTCGTCATGAGCCCAAATCATAGAATCATATTCTCATCATGACAATGTACCTATGTCCCAGTTTTCATTTCCCCATGTACTCATATGCCCAATTTTTAAGGCCAAATCCGAACCCAATTTGTTGTTTTCTATCATGTTTACTTGCGGGTAATTTTGAGAAGGCAACTTTGACAGTCAATATCTTTTGACCTCAATTTTTTCATAAGATGAGATTTGACGGGGTAGAAGTGTGCAGAACAGAGAATCAATGCCCCAGTTTTCAAAGTGTGGTCAGGTGTTTGGATCAATTTTTAGGGCCATACAACAGACCTCCCAGCGCAAATTTGACAAGTTGGAAAAAGGTGATAAAGTGAGTTTTATTTGATTAATTGGCGGTCAAACTTAATTCAAATCAGTTTGATATGTTCAGTTGGTCAATTTAGAGGATTCAGTTGTCCAGGAACAAAATTTTTTTTTATTCATCAAATTATGACAATCATAGATCTATGCATGGTTTTAAAGATGGAGTGGTCTCATCCTCAACAACCAAATGATTTGGTTACTCCTAGGGGTGGGCATGTTGGTGTCGCATTGGGTGACTAATGGTGTGTTGTAGATAGATAGATCAACCTAATAAGAGAGGCAAACAAGGTCTGTCCTAGATAAATATGCTCAATGGTCATAAAAAGGCAAGATCTGACTAGAAGTTGCAAGTAAAGTATGGAGCCCCATGTGTTCTCATGAAGGGAAGTGCCAGAAATGATTTACATCAGGTAGGGAGGTAGATTTAATATTTTAAGAAAAAAGAAAAAAGACCAAACAATCCTTGGCAGGGAGAGATGGCAATGAAGTTGCCATAGTTCACAATGAAGATGTTGTTGCATATAGAGGAGGTTGACTAGCATCCATGCAGCACAAACAGAGTAGACACACAAAATTAAAGAGGAGCACAATATAAAGTTGCCATGTAGAGTATAAGTCCCACACAAAAGGAGATTCACATTGGGAGCCTATAAGAAGAACTCGGAGGCAATAAAATAGAAAACTATCAAGCAATAGACGTCCAGTAGAGCATGGAAGCCGTAGTCTTAAGACAAGATGCCAGTCAATGTGAAAGAGCAGACTCCATCTGCATTGAAGAAGGAAGTCCATGCATCTGATCCGCCTCTGCTAGGAGTCAGCACTGGTCAAAAGATAGCCTCACAAAGTGGAGAAAGAGGGAGCAAGTCCTTCAAGTGTTGAAAGAGATGATTTTGCAAAAGAGAAGAGCGCACATTAATAACAAGAGTCACACTTTCATGAAAAGAAATCCATGCAAATACTAAAAGGAGCAACCTGCAGAAAGAAGATGGTTGCAGTGAATGAGCAAGAAAAGCCACCCAATAGTAAATACGGAGAAGCCAAGGCATGAAAAGAGGAGACACAACGCCACCAAAAACATATCTGCAGTTATAAAGGTAGCAAACACATGAGTAGCAGGATATAAAGGAACAGAACACATTAAAAATAGTAGCCTTCACCAATCAAAGCATTGAACAAGGAATTGGCATTAGAAAAAGATACCCATGTTTTTATAATGCATTGGGCAGAACACGCTAAGAGAAAACAACATATAAGATAAACTTGAAGGAGATGCCGATAATAGAGGAACCCGCAAGTTTTAGAGAAAATCCATGCCTAATTATAGGGAAATTTGCATGAAGAAGAAATCATCTATTAACGATGCAAAGGCACCTTTTAAAGGAGGATAGGGTCAAAGGGAAGGCCGCACCCAGTGTAAAATGGGGCAGTCGACACATATTGATAAAGGATCATACAAATTCTACGAAAAGCTATCCATGGTAGAGTAATCAGCATTAAGCAACCATCCACGCCTTCACACAGGCCATTAAAAGCCAAGCCAAGCCATAGTGAAGCAAGAACATGCAGGCCAAAGTTATGAGACTGAGTTTTCTTTTAAAAACATATATCCCACATGCAACAGGCAAAGACATTTTATAATCTTTAAATTTTGTTACACACACTTTGTGTGGTGTCTTAAGACAAAATGCTTTTGTGAGAGCCAAAGCTTGCATTTGGGCTTGTGGTCGACTGGAGGGATGGTAAAGATTGACATCAGCATGCCATAGGCAGATTTTTAAACAAGCTTACGCAGGAGCTGATGTGGTGCCAAAGGACACAAATTGAATGAGATCACACTAGGAGTGGCCACGTGTCCAAATCATGCAGTGCCCACTTCCCTGCAA
Organism: Cupressus sempervirens; assembly: GCA_028749045.1. Lineage (NCBI taxonomy): Eukaryota > Viridiplantae > Streptophyta > Pinopsida > Cupressales > Cupressaceae > Cupressus > Cupressus sempervirens. Next base: position 70,611,003 of record CM053789.1, on the reverse strand, counting down.
TATGAAGTCGCGACAAATTTTAAAAATGTGGGAAAACAAAATTAGGACACATGGCAAGTGGGTCCTGACTGGCAGCGAGGTGGTGATCAGGAACAACTTGAGAGGATGCGTCAGATCGTGACACCTGTCACGATCTGACGTTCGACGCAATCCCCCATTATGGAGATGCGAGGGATTTAAAAAATATGAGAAAGTGGGATTCTGCCACATGGCACCAGGTCCTGGCCTTCAATGATGTGGTGACTAGAGCAGAGATGGACAAATCTTGGATTGCCACGTGGAAAAAAAGTTGGTCAACAGAGGGTTTTCCACAGATTGGAGGCTAAAATCATTCACCCATTTGATTATTCTAAATGGATTTCTAACATGTTACCTATTACCAAGCCTTCTAGTGATATCAGAATCAACACTAATTTTAGGGATCTTAATAAAGCTTGTTCGAAGGATGACTTTCCATTACCAAATATCGACATGATTGTGGATCTCACCGTTGGTCATGAACTCTTGTCACTAATGGATGGTTTCTTTGGATATAATGGGTTATGCTTCTTAGTGAATTTGACATTCAATATGTTGACAAAAAGGCCATCAAAGGCCAGGCTATTGTAGATCACTTGGCTGATGCACCCTTAGTTGCAAATCACCCACACATCATTGAATTTTTAGATGAACACCTCTATTTGATAGAAGAACAATCACTCTGGAAGCTATATTTTGATGGCTTATATACATCTCATGGCTTTGGCATGGGCATACTCTTGGTTACACCTCAAGGTGATTATATTCCTAAATCTTTCAAGCTACAATTTTAGTGTACCAATAACATTGCAGAGTATGAGGCCCTTGTTGCAGGACTCAAAATTGCCATTGAATGGAATATCATAGAGCTTCAGGTCTATGGTGATTCTTAGCTTATCATCAAACAAGCATTGAATGAATATTAGACCTAGGATGACAAGCTACTACCTTACAAAGATCTGGTTGATCAATTAAAGGAGCATTTTACTCAAATCCAGTTCGTACAGGTACCTGGACTCCAGAATAAAGTAGCTGATGCTAAGGCTACTATTAGTTCTCTCTTGGAAATGCCACATGAAGCTATGTAATATGAATTCTTTGTTGAGCAATTGCATCAACCCACATATGAGAATGATGAATCAACATGAGTTTGTGTCATGGTTGGTCCCCAGTCCCCATGGTACCATGAAATTCATGCTTACCTGCTAAATGGTATCATATCTCCTCACCTCACATGAACCCAATGCCAAAACCTTATTTGCAAAGCTTCCCATTACACTATCATGGCCCAAATACTATATCGTCATGGTTATCATGATACTCTCTCTTAATGTTTAGATCAAAATGAGGTTGCGATGGCTCTCAAAGAGGTACATGTTGGACTTTGTGGTGCTCACACAAGTGGGATGGTGCTAGCAAAGTAGATCCTTCAGGCTGGATACTATTGGCCTACTCTAGAACATGGTGCATGTGAATTTGTGAAATGATGTTTACCTTGTCAACAACATGCTAATCTGATCCAAGCTCTAGCTTAGGACTTGCAACCCATTGCACCACCATGGCCTTTTTCCTACTAGGGGTTTGATCTTGTCGGTCTTATTGCACCACTTTATTTTGAAGGACACAAATTGATAATCACTGCCACTAATTACTTCACTAAGTAGGTCGAAGCAATTACCCTTGTAACTGCTACTGGAGTTCAGGTGTCTAAGTTTATCCTATATCATATCATATGTTGCTTTGGCATCCCAGTTACCATTTTCACTGACCATGGAGGTAATTTTGAAAACCTAAATATGGATGAATTGTGCACTTCTCTTCATATCAATCACCATTTTTCTAGTCCATACTTCCCACAAGGTAATGGTCAGGCAGAAGCAACTAATAAAACCCTGTTCAAAATCCTCAAGAAAGTTGTCAATGACTCCAGCCATGATTGGCATTTGCAAATTAATCTCACCCTATGGGCATACCACTTTTCATTCTACATGGCCATTGGCACAACTCCATACTCCTTGGTCTATGGTGCTGAAGTAGTCCTACCTATTGAGTTTGAACTCCCATCACTCCACATTTCTCTATGAGGATCGATATCTAATGAAGAATATATAGTGGCTCAACTTACTCAACTTGATCTACTTGATGAAAAAAGACAACAGGCCTATGACCACCTCATGGTCTACGAAAATTGCCTCAAGCATAATTTCAGAAGAAAGTCCATCCGTGCAATGTTCACAAAGGTGACATGGTCCTCAAAGAGAATATGAAGGTTCAAGCTGACAGAGAAAAGAAAGGCAAGTTTGAGCCCACATGGCTTGGTCCTTATGTGGTTACAACATCTTTTGGATCAAGAGCCTATCAGCTATATACCTTTGAAGGTGAAGTACTAAATGATCCTACCAACATTATTCACCTCAAGAAATTCTACACCTTAGAGCAAAATTTGCAAATCAAAAATAGGCAAAGAAAAATAAAGCATCCAATAGTGAAAACTTGGCAATTCAAGCACTTTGGATAGGTCCCTGGTGAAAACCTAGCAAATAGGTGGCAGGTGTACTACAACCTTTCCATTATCTATCAATGACCTACATATCCAGTATCACCACTTTACATCTCATCACCCATCTCCCCATTTTCCAAGATATTCCAAAAGTTCCCTCCTCGCACTCCAACAACTCACGACACCCACTTGGAAAACCTACATAGATCACACATTCTACCATGGTTAGCATATTTATTGCATCCTTGTACCTTACCACATGTATCATATCAGGTGTATTTTATCTTGAAAACCATGCCTTTATATCATATACCCGTACCAAGCCACAATATTCTATGTACGACATCCTTGTCATGCAACCAATAATTCTGTGTATCATACCCATGTAACAATAACCATATTGCATCCATGTTATTTCCTCATCCTGAGCTTTTTCATATCATATGCACATCCGCTACTATATTCTACCCTACATTCTTGAGTCATCCACCCATTTCCTATTCATGCTTGTATATTTTTTAGCCTTACAACAAAATCTTGCATCACTATCTCACTCACATCCTAGTTCCAACTCAAAAATTGCCAAAAAAAAAATCAAAAACATTCATAAATCGTTTGGAAAAAAAAAAAAAAAAAAGCTTCTTCCTCTCAAAATCCTTTCACACACACCTTACTTTCCATAATAAAGACCTTGACATGAGACAAAAACCTTTCACACACCCTACACAATGAAAAACTAATAGAATTACAAGCCTTTTTCATAGACCTCTTGAGGAGAATCTTTCAGAGTTGTAACCGTTTGCAAGGCCCATGCCAATTGCCTCACACCACAAAAGGAGAACTAACCCCATCACTCCTCTACTAATGATTGATACATCTAGAAAATGAAGCCAAACTCGCTCTTTAATGTCCTCCATTAGATCACCAGAGGATTATGCACAAAACACCCCAAAATCAAACCCACAAGGATGGAGGGAAAGACAATGTTGATAGCCGACACAATGATGGGAATCGGCAAGGCAATCGCTTGCCTATTTGTGGCACATAGCGAAAATACCTAAAAATATCAAAAAAATTTATAAATCATCCAAACTTACCAAAAAAATTCAAAAATCACCCAAAAAAACCAAAAAAAAATAAAAATCACCCAAAAATACCAAAAAAATTCATAAACTACCCAAAAATACCAAAAAAATCATAAATCATCCAAACTTACCAAAAAAATTCAAAAATCGCCCAAAAATACCAAAAAAAATTCAAAAATCATCCAAAAATACCTAAACAAATTCAAAAATTGCCCAAACAATATCAAAAAAATAAAATAAAATTCCGAAGCATTCAAAAAGGGGGTCATACTTGCCAAATATGGCCATAAAAGCTTGAAACATTAAAACACCACCCCAAAATTCCTCTTAATTTCTAATATTAAGAAGTTGATATTAAGAAGAAGCATGGTAATGTCCTGAAACATAATTCTAGGCTTAGGAAAATCTACAACAACTTAGATAGTGAAAGAGATGTTGCAAAGTCGACTATCACCTTCCTTCCATGCAACCATTATTAATGTGAATCAAGAAGGATTTTTAGTCTTATTTAAGTTGCAGTGGCCATGATTAGTCTACCCAGTTTCAACAAATATATCAATACTATCTCATAAGCCCACGTGTCCTTTTTGGACCCCTCTAGTGCCTTTTTAGGCCTAAAAGCCTTTTATTCAAGGTCCACATGTCATTTTTGGACCACTCTAGCATGTTTTTAGGATTTAAATGCTTTTTTAAGGCCCAATTGTCCTTTTTGGACCACTATAGTGCCTTTTTAGGCCTTAAATGCTTTTTCAAGGTCCAAGTGTCCTTTTTGGACCACTCTAGTGCCTTTTTTAGGCCTAAAATGATTTTTTCAAAGGCCAAGTGTCCTTTTTGGACCACTCTAGTGCCTTTTTAGGCCTTAAATAACTTTTTCAAGGTACAAATGCCTTTTTAGGCCCCCAAAATGTCATTTTCAAGGCCCTATTTTGACCTTTTCAAGCTCCAAAAATGCCTTTATAGGCCCAAGCACATTTTTTAGGCCCTTGAAATGCCTTTATAGGCCCAAGCACCTTTTTCAGGCCCCCAAAATGCCTTTTTAGGCTCAAAGCGCCTTTTTCAAGGCCCTTTTTTGACCTTTTTAAGCCCCAAAAATGCCTTTATAGGCCCAAGTGCCTTTTTCAGGCCCTTGAAATGCCTTTTTAGGCTCAAAGAACCTTTTTCAAGGCCCTATTTTGACCTTTTCAAGCCATAGAAATGCTTTTATAGGCCCAAGCATCTTTTTCAGGCCCCGAATTGCCTTTTTAGGCCCAAATGCCTTTTTCGAGGCCCTATTTTGACCCTTTTAGGCCCTTGAGATGCCTTTTTAGGCTCAAGCACCTTTTTTAGGCCCCTGAGACATCTTTTTAGGCCTAAACACCATTTTCAAGGCCCTCTTTTGGCCTTTTCAAGGCTTTTCTTCACCTCTTTTGGCCATCACAAGCCTTGCATAGGTCCCCATGCCTTTTCCACACCTCATAAACATTTATCTCATCACACACCTAGATAAATGTCCCCACATTTTGTCTTATTATTGTCTATCATACTTGCTAAATCTACATAGACATTCTCGCCTACAAGTCATGGTTACCCTTACTCTACAAATTGTATTGTTTCGACTTTTACAAGAGTCAAACTATTTCATAATTTATCACAAAAACATTCAAATATATATCAAACATCCCAAAAACATTTAACTATTCAACAAAAAACACAAAAACATCGATATATCTTCCATAAAAATCCCATAAACAATACATGACGTTACATTATGAACAACATCTGTTGTCCCTTTGATTGCCACAACAACAAGCACAAACTTTCTATTCTCCTATGACAACAACAATAACATTTTATTTAACTACTAATGTTTGGCAGATTTTTTATTCTAGCCTCCCTTGGGGAGGTGGAAAAATAGGGTTTCCGATCAATGGCATTCCTTCAGACCCAGTCCCAGATGATGATGCCCCTAGAGTCATCCTCACACCTGCCCAAAGTGTATCCATGGGTATCAGGATGTTACCATGCCTTAAGAGTTTGTTTATCTACTCCATAAAATGTTTTTCAAAGTATACAACTCCTCTCCTTTACTCCAAAGGGATTGCTTGGTGATATAATACCATGTATTATGCCACCTCTCACACAACCGTCACTAATTGCTCCATGACATCTTTCATTTTTGCCTGTAGTCTTTCTGCTCTTGGAATAGTTGTTGTCCTCTGTGCAATATTGTGTTCTCTTCCATATCTATTCGCTAGCATTTTCATTTACTTCCTCTCATATTTCACTATATTCAACTAATTTTGGTACCATGTAATGTGTGCATTACTGGCATTTAGCTACTCTTGTGACCTCTGCACTAAACTATTAGTTTGCATTGTTGACTCCCTGAATGCTTCTACTTACAACCACAGGAGCACTAATTCATTTTCAAATCTCTTCATCACCACTCTCTCAGCTGTCAAAGTCACCTCCATAGTCTCCACTCTTGTTTGCTCGATCATTAACATCATCCCTAGGTGCTCAGCTTTTGTCCGTGCACCATCCTCTCATGCTCTTTCAATCAAGCCTTGAAAGAAATTTGCATCTCTCTCTGCCTGGTTAGCTAGTTCTTTTTCCACTACTAATGCTTTCTCCATCACCACAGCCACATCATGAGCCACTTGTACTACAGAATCAAATTGCAATGCTTGAAATGGCCAAAATGCAGACAACACTAGGTCACCCTTTTGTTCCCCAGAGCTCTACATCATATCCCCTAAACTACTCTTTCCCATCTTCCATACAACCGCTGTTGGTCACATCATGGATCTTTGTTCCTCTTCTAGAAGAGTCTCTTCTACAGATGGCTAATCTTTTGCACTTGCTCCCTTTAACAACACTACCACACTTGGTAAGTTTGTCTCCTTCTCTTTTTCCCTTGACTCTATTTGTTGCATCTCACCTTCTCCTAATAGCTATAGCAAGGTCGGATCTTCTTCTACCTCTTCTGGCTGATTTTGAGCTAGATTAATTTTGCTAGCCTCCACCACTCCCTGATCACAATGTTGCACACTTCGACATGGCAAGGTTTCTCTTCCTTCTTATTGGCTCCACTTTACGCCTCGCTTCTATCCTCGCAACCATTTCCTTTCTCCTTGGATTTCATTTTCCTCTTCACTGCATCCCCTCATTCCTCCTTCTATCACCTCTGGCATTTTCTGCCTCTGCTCTTTCTAATTAGCCATTTGTATTTCACTCATAGCTTAATTCTTTTCTCACACTTTTCTTATGCTTCAGCTAATACTTCTTGTTGTTGGGTTTTTATCAAATTCACTCACCTTTTATAGAACCAACAACATTCTCCATCGCTTCCATTACACGCTATCCATATCTTTGGCAATAAGTTTCAATACCTACCATCATAATAGTCAAGTCGGCAACTACTTTCATCCTTTCCACACCTCACCTCCTCTATAGTAACAATATGCTATATCCTATATCTTTCCACCAGCTTCTCATCTCACACTTTTCCTTGCACTATCTCCTCATCCCTAGATTTTCTTCTACTAATCTTCTCATCTTCATCTTTCTTGCCACTATCCTATCATGTTGAACTTTTGTATGGTCATCCCTTGGAAATACTTTGGTTTGTACACTGTACCATCCTTGCATGTCATTCCTTCACTTGGTATCCTTGTATATCTCTCCTCTCTTCATGTTAGTTAATGCTTGATCATAACTTGTAATTCTATTGGTTAGGTTCTTTAGCACATCCTCGTATGAGATCTTGTGTCATCAAAATGTTGTCCTCAATAGTTATGATTTCCCATTTGATCCTAGTCCTTGATATTATCGATAGATCCTTGTAGGATGCATCCTTCCTCTCATCTGATCTTGGTCCCTCAGTATCCAGTCCTACCAATCTCTTTGGCAAAAGGTTACTTTTTCATGGATTTACATTTTCTTTCGATTTATTTTCTTTTTAGGATTTCATGTTTGGTTTTTAAAGTATCTCTTCCAAGTGATTTGGGTTGTTCCCTCCTCATGGTCACCATGATCTTTTATATCATGGTGTGCTATGAATGGGGCCATTCAAGAGCAAGGTTTTGATCAGGTCTTTTTTTAAAAAAAAATTTGCTTGTGAGTCAGTCAGATATGACCCTTGTATAGTCCAAACATGTGATCACTTGTGGTTACATGGAGCACTTGGGAAATATTGTTTTCTTGTGGGTTACCTGGTATCATTTCCACTTTGATTCTTTCGGGATTCATGTGTGATGCTAGGACAATCCTTGTGTGTTTGTTTCATGTCAGTCCTACATAATATTGGCAAAAAGGTCTTGATGTTCTTAGTAACCTTGGCATATTTCCAATATTTTTATATCAAAATAAGTGCTCAACTACATGGTGGTGCTCCCATTTGGAACACCCACACACTTAAGTTTCATTGGATTACTTCACACTCCCCTCTTATCAAAACATCCCATCCTATCCAAGCATCCCATCCAATTAATCTTACAATCATGATCTAACAATTTTATCCATATCATAATCATAGCTCCTTCATCAATCATAATCATAGCTCCTTCATCAATCATAATCTTAGCTCCTTCATAAATCATAATCATAGCTCCTTCATTAATCATAATCTTAGCTCCTTCATCAATCATAATCATAGCTCCTTCATCAATCATAATCATAGCTCCTACATCAATCGACATCTTAGTCATCACCAATCATAAATCCTTGAATCATAAATCTCCCCAAATCTCCCATCTTCCAAATCACTTCCTTAGGTTCAATTTAGAAAACCACTCACCCTCCCCCCTCTTCCTATAGCTAGTGTTCTTTTCCATTGGTTATCCTTTCTCCCAAGGTTTTCCTCTATATCATTCTCCCATAGTGAGAGTATGTGCTTCCTTGAAACACCTCTCTTCACCACTCTCAATCCTCCTGCTCGCACTAGATTCTTGTATCTTTCAAGAAGCTATCAGGCCTCACCTTCTCTCCCCACCATTTTCTTGAGGGGGCATCACACAGTCCACTCTTTGCTTTTCTATTCAAGACTAGGTCAATCATGTTGCTTTCAAAGTTTTCTTCATGTCGTCTATCTTCAAAACTTTTTTGAAATAGTATTGTTCCAACACTATCTCAAAGAGGGGCAAAATGTAGATACCTAAATCTGATTACATCACTTAAGTAATCCTATTTAATAATCTTCTAAGGCATCATTAATTAAGCATTTAATGTTTAATTAATCTATTGGCATCCCCTAGTTTATTAGTTAATTTAATTAACTATAGTCCAATTGATAAAATTAAAAGATCACCCAAAATTAATTTATCAATTAAATCCCTATTCGTCTATTAAATTGAATAAATTCTCAAGTCTATTCAATTTAATTCTATATCCCCATTTTATTAAATAAATCATTTAATAAAATCTCTAAAATACTAAGAGCCTCCCTAAACCCTATCCTAACCCCTAATCCAACCCATCCCATCAAATCTAAGCCACTTACCCCATAATCCCCCTCTAATCCAAGCCTAATCCTTTTCTAAACATGTGCACAATCATAAACATGGGTTAAGACATGCTAACCCAAGCCAAAGTCGAAAATCTAATTCTGCTCTCACCCTCCAACATTTATGACCCAAGCCAAAGTCAACAATCTCATTCTCCCCTCACCCTCCAAAATTTATGACCCAAGAGAAAGTCAACAATCTCATCCTCCTCACAACCATCTCTATTTATGGCTCAACCATCCCTCTTTATGGCTCAACCTCCCTCATTACTCCTTTGACCAACCCTTATCCTATCCTCTCACATCCATTCATCCTATGACATGTGTCACTTCCTAATTGGCTTCAAATAAGCACAATCCATGTGCTCCCCTTTGAGTGCATCCTAGCCCTTCCTCACCATCTTGCCATCCTTGAATCTTGACATCCTTGAATCTTAACAATCCATCTCTCTACCCCTTGGCCTATAAATAGAATCCTTTCTCTTCAGAAACATCATCCACTTCGATGCTAATGTTATGATTCTATTTTGAGATCTTAAGGACTATCAAAATACCATCATAATGGCAAAATCTATCCACAAATCCACTTTGATCCATATTTTTTTATTGAAGCTTGAGAAATATTATTGAGCACACATCTCCATCCAACAACGCATCTACATCAAAGGATGCATCTACAAAATCAAGGAGGATTTTGGAGTGATATTCCTCTTAGTTTGCACTCTCTTACAGTTTCTTTTGTCTAATCTTATATGTGAATATAGTTTTAGTTTGTGAATGTTTTCCTTATTGTTAATATTCTTTGCACACTAAATCTTGTTCTACAGATACAAGGAGGGAAGTTAGCTCCAAGGCCTACAATGCCTTTCCTTCTTGACATGCCCAATCATCAATCTATAATAGCCCCTATCCCTAATCCATCTACAAGTTAGCCCCTTGTTGTGGTCTCAATAGCTTCCACATATTCTAATGGATTTGATAAGATTGAGATCACGATGCAAACATCGATGCAGAACATAGACAAGAGATTATTAAATCAAGAAAAGAAGATGGAGGAAAATGATGTAGTGATGCATAAAATGAGGAATGAGTTGGTGACTATAAAGAGGCAACATGATCAAAATAATAAGCATCCGCAACTTTAGTATCAGGGCCCCATACATAATAGATCCCCAAACTAGAGTCATGTCCACTACAATCAAAGTAGACCTATCGACAGTTTCCATGCTATGAATACCAACCTAAATAGGGCTTTTGTCCCTCAGAATAATCTTGCTCAAGATCAAGATTTCTTCCCTTCTTGTAATTATTCCTATGGATATTGCATGTGCCAAAAGGTAGAGTCTTACTTGGCATTAACTACAAAAGAGAAAGTGTCAGGACAACAACATAATTCTAATCAACTTGTTGATGCTTCTCATCTATGACAACAAGGTGATTATTCTTTCATGAATCATCATTCAAAGGAACAAAGCCATACTAATCATGATGCCATAGCTCACAACACTAGAAGTAAGAGAAGAGCTATTGAGGATTCCATTCTTTCACCACTTCAAACTTCATCTTCAGATGCTACTCCTCATGTGCCAATGATGAATGTACAATCAAATGTTATTCCTCAAGAAAGACAAGATATGAGCAACAAAAAGTCTATTTGACCTTAGACTTCTCAAGTTCAGCCACCTATCCATACAGTTCCTAAAGATTCAGTTAAAGCAGTAAGTGCTCCTCCCTTCAATGTGGTAGATCAAGTGAAAAAGACTAATTTTAATAGCTCGATATGGTATGATGTTGCTACCATAACATCATAGAAGAAATTACTACAACAAGAGCTAGAAAGCATAGAAGTAAAAAGATCAACCAGCTAGAGAGGAAAGTGCAACAAGCTTGGTGCAACCAATCAAGGAAGAAGAAAAAAGGAATAAAATTACGCCTCCTCCTTTCTACATCTCTTTGATCATAGGAGATAAACTAGTCCATAATTGCATTATAGATTCAGGGGCTAGTAGTTCAGTGATGCCTAAGTGTGTTGTTGATGTGTTGGGAATGGAATATGAGCCCATTGTTAAGGATGTATTTCAATTGGATGTTAGTACTATTAGAATTGTAGAAATCTTCAAGAATATTGAAATGGACCTACATGCATGCCCCAGTTGTACGATGGTCCAAGATATACTAGTTCCCAAAGTCAAGCCCCTTTTCACCATCTATCTTTCTAGAGACTTTATTGCACAAATAGGTCGCTATATTTCTTCTGTTTGGTCTTATATATTTTTTAGAACAAGGTATGGAACTAAAGCTTCCATAAGAGCCCATTGTTAAGGATGTATTGCAGTTGGATGGTAGTATTGTCAAAACTATAGAAATCATTAGGAATGGTGAAATGGACCTACATGCATGCCCCAGTTGTACTATGGTCCAAGATATACCATTTGCTGAAGTCAAGCCCCATTTCACCATCTGCCTTTCTAGAGACTTTATTGCACAAATAAGTGGATATATTTCTTCTTATTGGTCTTATATATTTTTTAGAACAAGGTATGGAACTAAAGCTTCCATAAGAGAAAAGCCTCTAGCCCTCCATCATATAGAGGCCTATACTCCTAGTCCCATCAATATTAATTGTACCAATTATGAAGAAGAGGGAGGAGACATAGTAGATGAGCTTGCTACTTCCCTAGTAGAGATACCTAATTTTGTCTTAGATGTATGGGCTAGTGCATATCAGTTTGATCCTATATTAGAAACCATTGAGACATGCCTTGGCATATATTGTATGTTAGAGAAGGATGGTTTTCTTCCCAACCTATCGAAGATCAAAGAAGATACTAGTGGGTTATGGAGCATGTACTTTGATGGATCGAGGAACAAGAATGGATCAAGGGATGGTGTGATGTTAATTTATCCTACAATAGAAAGGCACTACTTCTCCTTTAGGCTCTAATTTGGTTGTACTAATAATATAGAAGAGTTTGAAGCATTGATTAAAGGTCTACTACTTGCTAAAAAAAGAGGAATTCAAGCCTTAAGTGTATGTGGAGATAGTGAGTTGGTTGTCTGACAAGTGAGAAATTAGAATGTCACCAAGAATGGTTTGCTCAACTCTTATAAACATACAGTATGGGATTTTCTTGAAGGTTTCAATGCATTTAATATTCAAAGGATCCCTAGGAAAGAGAATAGATATGTTGATAGAGTCACAAAAATTGGTGCCTCTTATGATGTGCCAAGCAGCATTGGAGGTGAAACAAAGTAGTAGATTAGGGTAGTGTTTAGGCTTGCTATCCTTGATAATAATGTCAATTGGAAAGTTTTTGAGTTTGATGCACAAATTGTAAGCTTCTTGTAGAATGAAGTAGAGTTCTCAGATAGAAATTAGTCAAGGTTATAGGATCGGTATGGGGATTAGATCATTAACCTTAGTTCCAACAAGTTTCCTAGGGGTTTGATTACCTTAGAAAGTGCTTTCAATCTTGATGATCAGGTGAGAGATAGAGGCATGAACCTTGCTAGAAGTAAACATGATCATATGCCAATCACAATTGGTAATGGAAAGACCTTAAACATGGGAATGGTATATACTGAAGTTGAACAAGGAAATTTCATTTATCTATGTCAAGAATTTAGTGATGTGTTTGCATGGACATATGATGATCGGGTTTTGATCCAAGCCTACTTCAACATACCATAGACCTACAAGAAGATGCCCAATTGATGCAAGCAAGAGGAGGAATAACTAGAGCCAAAGACTCACCCAACTATCTAAACCACTCTGCTAGAGTTAACACAGTGGAAAAATCAACACAAACACAACACCAAGGAGAGAGAACAAGTTATCTTTATTTGATTCATCAAGTAAACAACATACATGACTAGTTGTAAGGCCTTTTGGGTTATGGCTAGATATAGAATACAACTTCTAGATCTATGATCCAACTTCAAATTCGTATTTCTAGACTTATATCCTACTCTTTTTTAAACCCTCTTCAAAATCTCCCTTTACTCTAATCCTAAGCACTCTATTTATACTTGCCAAAATGGCTTACAGAACATTCTAGAACTTAGAGAAGCCACAAGTTAGCTCTCAGCAAATATAACTACCTATACTAAAATTAAATGTGAGAAAAGTTGGACCAAATAGTAACTAGATACAGACAACTCGACACCCACTAGATGACTTGGTATCAACTAGAAATTGGCACTTAGCATCACTCAGCATCCACTGGAAACTAGCACTCAGCATCAACTAAAAATTGGCATTCGGCATCACTTCGCATCAACTGGAAACTAGCACTTAGCACCAATTGGAAACAAGTCACTTGGCATCAACTAGAAATTGGTCATTCGGCATCAACTAGAAACTAGTCACTCAGCATCAACTAAAAACTGGTTACTCGGCATCAACTAGAAACTGGTCACTTGGCATCAATTGGCAGAATGAACAAAAGTGCAGGATTCTAAGGAAACCCAGGATGCTCCTACATTAGACAACTAGGGTTGAAAGAAATGATTCTCTTTAATCATTGAGATGTCCCAACTTGAGTTGAATCCAACTCAAATTGAGAAATCCATGAAGCAACTTCAATAGGTCTATTCTTCCACTTCACCAAATATTCATAGTAATTTTTCCCTCTTGTACTCTTGCCAACTCTCTGATCCAATATTTGTTCAACTTCCTCAATCTATTTCTTAGGATAATGATCAAGTATAAAAACTTCATCATCTGACTCATGATACTTATACAAATCAGCAATATTGAATATAAGAGTTATATCCATGTCATCAGGCAACTCAACTTCATAAGCATTACCACTATCAAACTTCTTGAAGATCTTACAAAGTCCAAATTTCTTCATCTTCAGCTTGCTATGTGTTCCAACTGGGAATCTTCCTTTCTTTAGATGAACCATCACCTCATCACCAACTTGAAAATCATGGTGTCTTCTAGACTAATCAGCATTCTCCTTATACTTCTGATTGCTTTGTTCCAACCTCAACTTCACTTCTTTCTGCAAAGACTCCATAAAAGCAGCAAATTATTCTCCTATAGCACTTCTCTTTTCTTCACTAGCAACATCTCTCAAATCTAATATACCTCTAGGATGCATTCTAGTAACAATCTCAAAAGGTGTCTTCCCTGTACTCTTATTCATAGAATTATTATATGCAAATTTAGCTTGTGCCAATACTATCTCCCAATTACTCAACTTATTCCCAACTAAATATCTCAGCAAATTACCCAAGCTTCTATTCACAACCTCTGTCTGTCAGTCTATTTTTTGATGGAATTTAGAACTAAACTTTAATTTAGTACCCATCTTCTTCCACAAAGTCTTCCAAAAATAACCAACAAACTTGTTGTCTCTATCTGAAATAATGCTTCTTGGTAATCCATGCAATCTCACAATCTCTTTAAAGAAAAGTTCAGCAACATGCTCAGAATTTGATGTCTTCTTATATGGTATGAAATGAGCCATCTTAGAAAATCTGTCCACTACAACAACTATAGAATCATACCCCTTCACTGTTTTAGGCAATCTAAGAACAAAATCCATACTAATGTCAGTCCAAGGTTTCTGAAGAATAGTAATAGGTGTATACAAACCAGTATTTTGACTCACTCATTTTGCAACTTGACAAATCCCACAACTCTTTACAAATTTCTAAACATCCTTATACATTTGTGGCCAATAATATTTCTCTTTTAGCAAACTCAATGTCTTATCAATTCCAAAATGCCTAGCTAATCCACCACTATGCTTTTCCTTAATCAAATTCAACCTCATAGGACTTCTAGGAATACACAACTGAATACCTTTGAAAAACATACCTTCTTGAATGAAATACTCATCATACTTACTTATGTGATCTGTCAGATTTGGTTCTCTACACTCTCTCCACACCTTAGAAAAATTAGGATCAACATCATACAATTCTTTCATTTCATCAAAACCAAGAACTTCAACCTTCATTTCAGACAAAAAAGAACATCTTTTACTCAATGCATGAGCAAATTTGTTAGTAACTCTACTCTTATGCTTGAACAAAAATATACAACTTTGCAAATACTCAACCCACTTCATATGTCTTTGAATACATTTATGTTGACTTCCCAAGCAATGTAAAGCTTTATGATCAGTATCCAACACAAACTCCTTAAGCATCAAATAATGTCTTCACTTCTTCAATGTTTGAACAATGGCATAAAATTCTTGATCATACATAGAATATTTTATTTTAGCATCATTCAACTTTTCACTAAAGAAAACAATTGGCTTACCTTCTTGACTTAATACAGCTCCTATTGCATTACCACTTGCATCACATTCAACTTGAAATACTTTATTAAAATTAGGTAAAGCCAATATAGGTAATTTAGCGACCTTTTGTTTCAAAGTCTCAAAACTCTTATCAACTCCATATGTCCACTTGAATTCATTTTTATCTCCCCTCATTGTTTATGTTATAGCATTACAAATAGCACTGAAAGCCAAACCATGAAATGATCTTACCTCACTCACATTCTCAGGTGTAGGCCATTTGAAAATTGCTTTAACCTTCTCAGGATCCATCTTCAATCCATCAGCTTAGATCACAAATCCTAGATACACAATCTCCTCTTGCATAAAAAAACACTTTTTTAGATTAATTAGCAACTTTTCCTCTTTCAACCTCTGTAATACTTGTCTAGTATGTTCAAGATGTTCTTCCTTAGTCTTTCTAAATATCAAAATATCATCCAAATAAATAATCACAAACTTATCCAAGAATCTTTTCAGAACTTCATTCATCAATCTCATGAAAGTACTAGGTGCATTAGTCAAACCAAAAGGCAAAACCAACCATTCATACAAACCATCCTTTGTCTTGAAAGCAGTCTTCCATTCATCACCTTCTCTGATTCTGATTTGATGATAGCCACTCTTCAAATCAATCTTGGTAAAATAGTTTTCTCCACTCAAACAATTCATTATGTCATCCATCCTCAGTATAGGAAACCTATATTTCACTGTTATCTTGTTAATGGCTCTGGAATCAGTACACATTCTCCATTATCCATTCTTTTTAGGTGTTAATACAATAGGTACATCACATGGATTCAAGCTTTCCCTAATCAAACCTTTTTGCAACAACTCATGCACTTGTCTGTTAAGTTCTTCATTCTCTGCAAGTGTTAATCTATATGGTGCTTTGTTTGGCAAACTAGCTCCAAAGATCATATCCATACAATGACTTATACTTCTTATCAATAATATCTTCAGCAATAATTCCTTTATACTCATTCAGCAACTCTACAATTTCTCCTAGCACTTTGTCAATACTACCATCTGTCACTCGGTCTCCATTGACAAAACTCAATTTTCTTGGGATTATAGCAAAACAAACCTGATTCTTCTTTACTTCCTTTTCAAATTGTTTCCCATTAACCATGCAAATTTTTATAGTTGTACAATTAACTTCATTTGGACTTTTGATCAAAGGAAACAATTTTTATTTCTTCCCATTTACCCAAAGAGTATATTGATTCAATCTTCCATCATGTATAGCATATCTATCATATTTCCAAGGTCTACCCGGCAAAATATGACAACAATCCATGGGCATAATATCACACAAAACTTCATCAAAGTAATGTCCAATTTTGAACTCCACAAGGCATTGCTCACTTACCAATATCTTATGCTCATATGTGATCCATGAAACATGATAAGGTTTGGGATGTTTTAGCCTCTGCAACTACAACTTGGTAACCAACTCTTCTAATGCTAGATTTGTAGAACTTCCACTATCAATAATCACTTTACAATAATTTCCAACCATCTTACATCTTGTCTTGAAAAGACTTCTCCTTAAAATAGGTTCTTCATCACCTTCCTTATTACATAAGGTTCTTCTCACCATCAAATTTTCTTTGGCCTTAGGTCTACTTGGTGAACCCTCATCATCTTCTTGAATCATAGCATTTCTATTATTTTTCCCACCTTCAGAAGATCTACATTCAAAGGATCTATGCCCTTCTTTGCTGCATCTAAAACAATTACCATGAAATCCACCTCTAAAATAAGAATTACCTCTTCCTCGGTAAGAATTAGTGCCTCCTCGATAAGAATTACCACTTTTCCATTTAGTCTTGCCTTTTTCATCATTCTTCCATTCAAATTTGCTTTTATCCTTCACAAAACTATCAGATATGCCACTTTCTCCATAAGATCTACCTCTGCCTCTTTGGAATCTACCACCTCTACCTCTTTTTCTTTGTTCATGCTTCTTTATCAAGATCTCCTCAGCTTTCAAGGCATATTGATATGCTTCTTCTACACTTTCCAACTTTACAAAACTTATTTCATCTTGTTTTCTAGATCTCAATCCATTAATGTACCTTGCAATTTTCTCAACATCATCATCCACATGTCCAGATCTGATGTCCAGTCTATAGAATTCCTTAGTATACTCTTTCATAGTCATGTCTTTTTGCTTCAAATTTTCCATTTTTCTCAACAAGCTAACTTGGTAATCAGCAGGAAGGAAGTTGTTCTTTACCTTGTTCACCATCTTTGGCCAAGTTCTGATCTTCTCCTTTCCTCTCCTTTGTCTATCAATTTGCAAGTGCTTCTACCATAGAGATGCATGACCTTTCAACCTAGTGACTGTAATCTTCACCGTTCTATTATTAGGACTATTTTCATACTTAAAGAACTTCTCCATATCAGAGATCCAATCCAACACAGCATTGGTGTCCAGTTTTCCATCATAAGGAACAACTTCTATAGTAGGCTTTGAATTCACTCTAGACAATACTCTCAACAATCTTACTTCATCTTGGTCTTCTTCAAGTTCTAGATTATGGTTTGGTGCTACTACTTCATCATCACTTACATTTTCAAGATGTGCTCCTCTCCTCTAGGCTCTCCATAGCATCTAATTTGGCTGCAATTTGTCTCAACTGATCCAATATAGCATTATCAACATTATTTTCTCTACCACGAACCATCTTTAGAAATTAGGTTCCTGCAAGATAGTAACCCTCTACAAGTTATAGGTCAAATTTGCAGATCTGCCACCCTACAACCAAATCCAAATTAGGGTTCTACACAATCCATTCTCCACAAGGATGAACCTTAGGCTCTGATACCAACTGACACAGGAAAGAGGAGAAATAACTAGGGCCAAAGGCTCACCCAACTATCCAAGCCACCCTACTAGAGTTAATGAAGTGAAAAAAACAACACAAACACAACACCAAGGAGAGAGAACAAGTTATCTTTATTTGATTCATCAAGTAAACAACATACATGCCCAGCTGTAAGGTCTTCTTGGTTACAGCTAGATATAGAATACAACTTCTAGATCCACGATCTAGTTTCAAATTTGTATTTCTAGACTTATATCCTTCTCTTTTTTAAACTCTCCTCAAAATCTCCCTTTAATCTAAGCCTAAGCACTCTATTTATACTTTCCAAAATGGCTTACAGAACATTCTAGAACTTAGAGAAGACACAAGTTGGCTCTTAGTAAATATAACTACCTATACCAAAATTAAATGCGAGCAAAGTTGGCTTAAATAGGAACCTGACACAAACAACTTGGCACCCACTGGATTACTCGGCATGAACTAAAAACTAGCACTCAACATCACTTGGCATCCATTGGAAACTGGTACTTGACATCAACTAAAAATTGGCACTCGGCACAAACTGGAAATTGGTCAATCGATATCAACTAGAAACTAATCACTTAGCATCAACTGGTCACTAGGCATCAACTAGAAACTAGTCACTCGACATCAACTGGAAGAATGAACAAAAGTGCAGGATTCCAAGAAAACCCAGGATGCTCCTGCATCACTAACTATTCAAAAAAAAATAGAGACTAGTTAATCCCAAGATTGAACCATTAATGAGGAAGGACTTATCTAGGTTGATTGAGGCTAATATTATCTTTCCTATCAAGAATTCTTCATGGGTAGCTAATCTTGTCCCTATTAGGAAGAAGAGTGGAGAAATCAGATTGTGTGTAGACTTTAAGTACCTTAACCAAGCTTCTCTTAAGGATCACTACCCTCTCCCTTCCATGCATCAAATACTATCCAAGGTCAGTGGTTTAGAAAGGTTTTCCTTCTTGGATATATTTTTAGGGTATAACCAAGTGTTAGTTATAGAAACTAATATATATAAGACTATTTTCACCACTAAGTGGGGTACCTATGCTTACATAAAGATGCCATTTGAGCTAACAAATGTAGGTGCCACTTTCCATAAGGAAATGGAGATGGCCTTTAAGAATATGATTGAAAAATTTGTATTGATCTACCTAGATGATATTACTATATATTCTAAGAGTGTGATAGATCACTTTGGCCATTGTTAGGAATAAGGTGTCTCAACCTTGGATAATTTTAATTTTAATTTTTTTTTTAAATGTATTTTTTCAAATAATGTAATTAAGTGTGAGTATACATGTCTAGTTGGCATGTTTATGTGTCACTCCACTTGTATGTGTCAGCATCTTGAATTGTTTGTAAGGAGATCATGATTGAAATGGTTATGATAGATTCCTATGACACGTAAGAGCTATCTTTGGAAGATCTGATGATGGGTGAAGACATGAAGATATGTGGAAATTGATCATTAAATTTTTTTGGGTTCCTACTTTTTTGAAGAATGATAAAACCCTAATAAGGTTTTTCTTTGGAATTTTCCCTAAAATGGAAAGCACATGATATAGGCATTTTTAGGGTTGCAGATAGAGTGTGAGAGAAAGTGTATTGTTGGTAGTGTTTTGTTGTGACTAGATTTGTCTTCCTTGTCCAGAAAGAACTTGCATTGCAAGTGCGTTGTAACCTTTGTGTTGAAGATAATACATTGTGCAAGTTTTGGAGGGGTGGGGTTGTTTTATCAAAAGGTTTATCCCCACCAGGATATCTTTTTGTTATGTGTTTTCTTTTTCTATCTATGTTTTGTATTCATGGTTGACCATAATATTATTGTTTGCATAATATCAAATCTGAAATTGTAAGGATTTAATAGGAATTTGCATAATACTTTCCTTTAGGGATTAGTGTAGGAAGCTATTTCCACACCTAAGTTTCCTTACAACCATCTAAGGCAAGTCTTCCTAAGATGTAGAGAGTATGGAGTATCTTTAAATCCAAGAAAGTATGTCTTTGACACTAACCAAGGGAAGTTATTAGGACACATTGTATCTAAGGATTGTTTGACTATTGATTCTAAAAGAACTAACGCCATTATTTCCCTCTCCCATCCTAGCCACAAGAAAGGGCTGCATAGTTTCTTGGGTAGGATAAATTTTGTGAGGAGATTCATTCCTAATTTAACTACCATGGGGAAACCACTTACAAATATGCTCAAGAAGAACATGGTTTTTTCATGGATCAATGTAGGGAAAGAAAGTTTTGAAGAGATCAAAGTAGCCATAGCCTTAGCCCCTACCCTCATCAATCCAAATTTTGAGAAAGACTTTATTCTCTATACCGTAGGAGGTGAGTCAAGTATCCCTATTGTTTTGACTCAATTGAAAGGAAAAAATGAAGAACAACCCATTTCCTTCTTTAGTGAAGGGCTTATCGAGTATAAAGACAAGTACAACTATGTGGAAAAGCAAGCCCTTGTAGTCATGAGATCTTTGAAGAAATTCAAGCATCTCCTATCCCATAATAAGATCCATTTGCTAATGCCCCATGTGAGTGTCAAGGATTTCCTTTTGATCAAAGACATCAATGAGAAAAGAGCTGATTGGATCACCAAGGTGATGGAATATGATGTGGACATCCAAGCCACTAAATTGGTAAGAGGAAAAGAATTTTGAAAGTAGATGGACTCATCTCAAGAATCATATGAAGATGTTGCCCTAGTATTGATAGATCAACAAGAAGCAAGAGATGAGGGTCCAAGTAGTTGGATAAATGACATGATGACCTTATTACCAAGAAATGGATATCCTTATGGATTGGATAGAGCTAAAGAAAGATATTTCAAATTGCAGTCAATCCCTTATGCCATAGTTGATGGTATCCTTTTTAGGAGGGACTTCGATGGAGGATTGCTAAGATGTATAGATTTAGAGCAAGCTAAAAGAATGATTAAGGAACTTCATGATGGTCTTTATGGTGGCCACTTTTCAGCAAGAACCACTGCTATAAAGATCATGAGGGCAGGTTATTATTAACCATCCTTATTCCATGACTGCCATAGTTATGTAAGGAAGTGTGAAAAATGTGCCTTCATTTTAGGTAAGAAAAAGCTTGTAGCCCTTCCACTTCATCCTATTTAAGTGGATCAACCCTTTGCACAATGGGGATTGGATTTTATAGGCCTTATTAACCCTCCTTCCAACTCTAGTCACAAGTGGATTCTAGCCACTATAGAGTATTCTAGCCACTGTAGGTTTGGTGCTCCTTCCACCATCTTTTCAGATAATGCAAAGTCATTTGTAGGAGCTCAGATATGCACATGGGTAGTTGATCATGGAATTTACATGAGTACATCTTCCAATTACTCTCCTCAAGGTAATGGATTAGTTGAATCATCTAATAAAAACCTAATTAAGATAATGAAGAGAACCATAGAGGATAATTAGAGGTGTTGGCATCAAAAATTGAAAATAACTCTATGGGTTGATAGGATAACACCTAAGAGAGCCATAGGAAATTCTCTATTCATGCTAGTATATGGCAGAAAGGCTAGGCTTCCCATTTCATTGGAGTTTCCTTCCCTAGAGCTAGCTCATTAGTTGGAGTTAGTTGAGGATGATGCTATGATAGTAAGGATAGAAGAATTGATGGAGTTGGAGGAAAGAGAAATCAAGCAATGCAAACCTTGGAGACACATCAACAGTAAATGAAGAAAACCTTTGATAGGAAGGCTAGGGTTAGGAATTTTAGAGAGGGTGATCTTGTGTTGAAGTGGGATGTAGATAGAACAAAGCCAGGGAGGCACTCAAAATTTCATGGAATATGGAGTGGTCCCTATGTGGTCATTAATTACAAGCAGGCCAATGCTATTTAGTTAAGTAGGCGTGATGGTGAATTCTTGCCTATTTCAATCAATGGAATATACCTAAAGCCTTGCTTCTGATGGGGTTGTTTTTTCATGTATATAGTTAGAGTATTTTGAATTTTCTATTTTTTCCTATTTTCCAAGAAGTACAGAGTGCACATTATGTTGTTCCTTAGGAATGACGGTTTTGAGAAGTTTTTTGTAGAGTTGTAGAAGTAGAACAAGTATGTTTTGTGGTTTAGCATGCAACAAAAGTAGTTGAATAGATGATTTTTTATGGTCTTAGACACTCCACAGCCCAATGGATTTTCAATGGTCACTAGTCATATGCAAAGGAGGCTTGCATCCCCTTCGAGTTGCTTGGTTGTATGACACCTCATGGTGCTGATTACGAGGCATTCTAGATATATCTCAGAGGCCTTTATATACAGGCACTCCTAGTGTACTTTGACATTACATTGCAGGACATTGCATGAACTATGGTATATTGAATACATTGTCATTCTAATCATACTCTCTCTCTCTTTGGTCTACAGTGTGCTTGTGTTTGAGTTCTTAGTTCCTGGGTGAATTTTTCCCTTAGGCAAATTCTTACATGGTATCAGAGCAACTTGGAGATTTTCTCATCACATAGCCATTCAAGACCATGCTTGCTTCATCACCTCAGCCTAAATCTGGAGTGCTACAGAATAGAGAGCATCTAGAGCTAGATCTGACCTCGCCATTGCATCTGAAACACTGAACGATGAAAATTGACTATAAACTTGGCTATCTTGGCCCAAAGTTGACCATGAGGCAAATTTTTTTTGGAAAATTAGAATCGAGAGGCCTCAATTTACGCTATGGGTATGGTCTTTTGCAGATCTTATTGATTTTTTTGGATTTGTAATTTTTATTTTCTCTGTTATATTTTCATCAACATTTTCAAAAAATTATTTTGCCCTTCGAGCACCTGGCAAAGAAATTTTTTTTAGCAGACATGACCTGTCGAACCCCAGATCTGCTATTTGGAAGTATTTATTATTATTTTGTCACAGGGAAGAATATTTCCTTTTTGCAACCAAACCAAGGTTGTACCATAAAGATCGAAGAAACTTCACCACCAACAGCATTCTCCAAGCAATTTTGGAGAGCTCCTTTGCAAATAGCTCGTGGGCGATACCTTTTACCTACCTTCGAGTTCGCAGATCCCACACATGTGGGACTAATACTGGCTTAAGAAGTTGGTCCAATAACTAAAAACTCTAGCATTAGCTTGGCATTTGTTGGCCTGCAGTGTTTAGATCTTGGCGACGTCTATCTTTTCTGTTAGCATAATACATTGCCCGACGTCAATAGTGGTTTTTCGGTGCAAGATCTCAAAATTTTAGTGTCAACTTCAATTGTTTCGACATGAAAACTTGTTGAGACTTTGATCTCCAATCTCTGGTGGCTATGTCACTTTTTCTGGCAGATCCCTAGGACTTTTCTCTATTACCCCCAGCAATCTGTAGATTCAAGCATCATCTTGGTGTTCTTCTGCCACTGTAATAGTCTCGGCCCCCATGCATTAAAAATTTGAAAACCCTGGCAATGATAAAATAAAATTTGGTGCCCTTCTTTTAAGGTTGTCGACTATGACTGTCAATCTAGCAATGCAGACTTTTAACCGATGTCGAGTTTTCAGGTGATTTTTAACATTTTTTGACATTTGCGTACTGCTGCCAACATGGGCAAACCTTAAAACTAGTTTCTAGCATGGCCCATTCCCTGTAAATATTAGACACATAGACTGGTTTCTAGCATAGCTTTCGGCAGTGGTTTGTGAGTGTTTTAAAACTCCCACCTTGCACTATACCTACCAACCCCTTCATAGAGAAGGACACGGGGAACTGTTTCACCACGCAGACACAGGCCATGTAGGACCTTTGACCTCCATGACTGACAGAGTGGACCATCCTAATATTGCCACCTCACCAAGTGGAAACTGGTTATCTCTACCATGTCAGCATACAGGTGTTTGGACATGTGAAATCCATACTATATGGACAGTTGGCTTAGTATCCAATCAGCTTTCCACATCAGTGTGGGTGTGCATTTTTGCTGACATCATTTTTTTACCGGGTTAAAATTGACGCTCATCTGCCCATCAAACCCAATTATTTTAAAACTACAATGACAGCCTTTGGACCATCATATTTAGACTTGCAATTTTCCTTCTCGACCCCTCTCCAGATTGCTTTTTAGTTTGGCAGCCTAACTTTGCGAGCCCATATCTTGGACATCTGGACTCCAATTCAGGAGCAATTTTTTTTGAAATTAGGTAAAATTTCCTAAATTTTCTAGTTGTGGTACTTAGATTTTGCAAAAATTGCCTTTTTTGACTACTATACCTACATAATCCTAGGTTTTGCAACTTTAGAAGCTCCGTATGGGCACATCTAGTCACTTTTTCAAGTTTTTTTTAATTTTAAAGTGTGTATTTTTTCGTCTACTTTCTAGATCTGAAGTTAGATTCTAGGGTTGTGTGGACCAATTTCTCACTTTTAGAATTAAGTCTTCTTTCACATTGCAAAGCTTTGATTCTTTTTAGAATTTTTGTAAAACTAAGCTACAATGCTTAAGTGACCGATTTAAGCCTCATAAGGTAGTTGTAAAAGAAAAATTAGAAAGTCCACTTTGTTCATTTTGACAAGTGGCCCATTGTAAACCCACTACTTATAAAGTGCCAACAACATTTCTTTTGGGGGGGTCTTTTGATTGAGTGAAATGGGGGGGGGGGGGGTATGTACTATTTTTTTTTTTGTCTCTCTATTGTGCTCTTTTCATTTTCTGCATCATGGGTTTTAAATATCCTCCTTTAACTTCACACAACTATTCTACATGGAAAGATATTGCATATAGTAGATTAATGGAAAAAGGATATAGTCTTTATGTTAATGGTACAATTACCAAACCTACTGATGCTAAAGAACTCATTGATTGGCAAAGACAAGACCAACAAGCATTAGGTGTTATTAGGAGTTGTGTATAAGGGGATCTTCTCTTTCACATTAAAAATTGTTTAGAATCTAAAGAATCTTGGGATAAACTTGAACAGTTGTATGGTAAGGTGGATGAAGAAAAGGGATTTCAGATTGAGGATGATCTACTTCTCTTGTATCCTAATAGTTATGACACAATTCAGGATTATATCATCAAAGTCAATGAGTATAAGGCACTTCTCAAAGATTGTGGAAATCCCATGAAGGATGACAGGGTGATTCATCACATCCTAAAGTGGCTACCTTCTGAGTATGCTAACTTTTTTTTGAGTTTTAATACTCACAGGTTAACCATAGGATCTGCTTACCATAAGCCTTCATTTGATGCATTTGCAGACATGTTGATTTTTGAACAATCTCACTTAGTGGATTTTGGACTTCTCAAGTCATCAAAGACCAAAGCCTTGGTGGTTAGTGATGAGCACAAATCAAGTCAAGGGGGAAAAAGCAACAAAAAGAAGAAGCAGTGGAAGCAAAAAACATAATCTGAGAAACAACAATTCTCCTCTCAACAAGGTGGTTCTTCTTCAAATAAGAAGGAAAGTAATGAAAAGAAGGACAAACTCTTTTGTACATACTGTAAAAAGCCAAATCATGACGAGCATCATTGCAAGACAAAAAGAATCAATGAGTTAGAAAATCTACTCAAGAAGAACAAGATTCAAGTGCTAGGTACTTCCAAGGATTCTACTCCTACCTCTTCAAAAGGTAAAGGTCAAGAACTTATGGAAAATACAAGTTCTTCAGAATAAATACTTGACTTAGGTGTCTCTTACCATATGGGTTCTTCAAAGGAAGACTTTTCTTCATTGAAGCATTCAAAGGTACCACACATCTTCATGGGAGATGATACTAAGATGGAAGTTGAAGTGAAAGGACATGTGGAAATGGAAAATGGGGAATTCAAATATGTTCTCTACATTCCAAATCTAAGCTCCAATCTCTTATTAGTTTACCAAATCACTCACCTAGGAGATGGTCATAAGGTTGAGTTCCTTCCAGATTCAGTGATGGTGCAATGTCTCAAAGATGATTCATTGATATTAGTGGGAAAAGTCAATGATGAAAAGAGGGTTTATTCCTTCTCCCACTTTGTGCCTAAGAGTCCTTTCCAAGCCTTTTTAACACACTGTACTTCAAAAATAAAATTATGGCATGAGTGGTTTGGTCACCTTGAATTTCACTCTCTTCAACAACTTTACTCAAAATGCATGGTTAAAGGTCTACCTAATATCATCTTTTCTAAGGGAGAATGTTCATCTTGTTTAGTGGATATGAATCTCAAGGAGAAGTATGATAAAGGGAAGTCTTCTTGAGTCCAATTTTTCTTTATCTAGTTCACATGGTTTAGCAGGACCCTTTGTTGTGACTTCAGTCAGCCAAGGCTGCTACATACTCACATTTGATGATGATTTTTTGAGATTCACTTGGATCTTCTTCCTTCATCATAAGAATGAATTGGTTCATAAGCTTCAAGATTTCAAGACTCATGCTGAACAAAAGTTAGGGAAAGACATCAAAGTATTAAGGGTGGACAATGAGAACATATATGTTGATAGAAGACTTAAGAACTTTTGCAAAATTGAGGGCATTGATTTTCAAAACTCACCAACATTCAATCTACACAAGATAGATGTTGCAGCTATGAGGATTAGGACTCTCAAGACCATGACAAGTTGCATGATTAAGGCCAAGTATCTCAATCTTACACTTGAACTTGAAGCCATTAGCAGTGCTACTCACATACTTAATAGGTCTCTAGATCCAGCCTTAGATGGCAAGACTCGTTTTGAGGCATGGTGTGGCAGAAAACTAGTTGTGAGTCACCTTAGAGTCTTCGATTGTCTAGCATGGGAAAACCCTTCTTCCAGGAGTTACAAGGAATCGATAGCTAGGTCTTGTACTTTTATTTGTTATGAAGACAATGTGAAGGCTTACAAACTTATGGATCCAAAGACTCATGAGATTTTTGTAGAGAAGGATGTACATTTTGAGGAAAGTTCACCAAGCTTATCCTCTACTCCTCTCCGCACATCATACATAGTGGAAATTGATAGTGACACAATTGATAGTACTTCAATAGGTTTAGACACATGAGGTTCTATCGACAGTTGTAGTGAGAGGTCACATCAGTCTAGTCCACATGCTTATATTTCCATAGTGAAAGGTCCATCACACGATGGTACATCTCATCTTCTAGCTCCAGCGACAGTTTACTTGGGAGATAGACTTGAGGACTTACATCTTCTCATTGATGATGACTCTTCTATAGTTGTTGTGAGGGCTCACTCTAACCCTCATGTCCATTCTCTACATGATCAATATTCATAGGTTGGTGTGATTGTGGATCCTTATGAACAAAAATTAGTGGAGGTCTCTTTTTCAGTTGAGGAGATAGATGGTTCAAAGGAATAGGTTCAAAAGACATCCTTGCCAGATCTACATTCATTCTTTTTAGCATAGTTGGAAGGGGTGAACTTCAGCATTAGTACAGGAATACTTGAGTAGGTTTTAGGGCCACCATACATCTTCAGGACTATACCTTTGCCATTGTTTCTTCCTAAGGGGAGGAACATCATTTTGCATTCTTGGACCAGCTTCTTCATCAAAGTAGCTTTCACTTGTTGGCATTCTTCTTTTGGGTGGGGAGCCTATTCTATCTCTCTTCCTTCTCTCATTATCTTATGTATATATTGGATGTATGTCATAATGGGGGGGTCTTGATTACTCCATCCATCAATGCATCCTTACTTATCTCTCTTTTTGGGGGAGGGTTTTTACCATGAGGTTCTCCCTCTTTCCCCGCTTTATGGGAGATTGCATTTTCATTATGTACATGGATACCTACCATGGCCTAGTAGCCAGGACCCATTATGCATCTTCATCCTAGTTCGTAAGCTTAAGGGCATTCCCCTTGTAGACACCTAAAATTCTTTAGAAAATAAAGTATTTTTATTTTCTGAAAAAGTCCTGATGACATCATCATTTATTAATTAATTATTTATTTAATTAATTAATTAATTTTTATGCCATTAAATCCCTTTATCTTAATTAAAAATATTTAATTAAGGAATCCCTCCCAAAAATGTTTAAATCTCTTTAAACATTATTTTCTTATTTATTAATTATTTAATTAATAAATTGACCAAAAAACCCAAAATAAATAAAAAAATTATTTTTTGCCCAAAACTTGGCCAATTTCCTTAAGACCACTAACCTCTTCCAAAATCTTCTAATCCTTCTTTAATTTTGATTAAAAGCTAATCCCATCATTTCCTACCCCTAATCCCAACTCAAAATATTTAATTAAGATTAAATATTAATCCTCATGTTTATTAAAAAAGTTTTAATAAATATTTCCTCAACCCAAACCCTTGAAATAAATAAAACTTTATTTATTTCCTAAAAATCTAATTTATCCTCATCCTAAGAAGTTCTAGACTCTTCTAGAAAGTCTTCATCCTCATCCTAGGAAATTCTATACTATTCTAGAAAGTCTTTATCCTCATCCAAAGTCTAGACTCTTCTAGAAGATGTCTTTAAACCTAATCCTAATCCCCTCCTAAACATGTCACATTCCCTAAACATGGGTAAAAACTTACTAACCCAAGCCAAAGTTAACAAATATCTCCTCCTTCACCCACCCTCATTAAATGCCATCCACTTGCCTATCCCTAAGCTAATCCTAAACCATCCTAATCCATCCTCTAATCATTTGCACAAGCCTAAGCAAGCTTAAAACCTTCCTAATCAAGTCCAAGTCAAAATTGCTCTCATCACCCTCAAAATATCTCAACTATAAAACTTTATGAAGCCCACTGGGCCATAAATGACTCTTTCAAGCCCTTTTATTGCTCTTACAAGTCATTATGAGGGTCTTTATGAAGATTTTATCCCTTGAGCCTCCTTTGTTGACTCATCCTTCCCCTTTCCTCCATCCTCTCACCATGTGACATGTGTCACTCCTTGATTGGCTATAAGGAAGCACAATCCATGTGCTCTCTTCTCATGCAATCTGAGCCCTCCATGAGATTTTTCCCATCCTTGCATCTTAGCCCTCAATCCCTCAAGCCTCTTGCCTATAAATTGGATCCTTCCCCTTTGCAAAATAACACAATCCATGAAGTAAAGTTATAATGCTATTATGAGAGCCAAATCCATACTAAAGCCATCTATCCACACCAAAAATCCACAATCATCCATTGAAGCCTTTGGAAGCATATTGAGCATACATCCTATCTATTTAGACAAAGCTACTCAACAAGAGAGCTTCTCATTGAGAGAGTCCATTAATGGCTCATATTCTCAATTGAGAGCTCATCTTAGTCTATCTTGAAGTTTATGAATTTTGTTTAGTTTGTAGAAGCTTTATTTAAATTTGGTTTCTATTAGCATACTAACATTGCTCATATACACCCCTAAGTTGCAATTAAGGGGGGGTATTGGTGTAAATAAGTATTCAATTATTACACTTACTTAAGTTTACTTAGGTTAATGCATTATTTAATTATTTTGCATTATTTTATTATTTTTCTTTGTGAGACACTTAGGAGTTTGTGCACCTTTTTGAGTTGTCATGTAGACAACATAGGAGTATGCAACTCTATTTTAGCACATGGTGTTTACAATTTTGTTTTGCATGTCACACCCTTGTAGGCTTATCCTCTCATCATTGCATATACTTCCGTGCTTAATGGAGGATAACCCATATCTGGTGGACATGTGCTTGGTTGTATGACACATCATGGTGCTGATTATGATGCATTCTAGATGTATCTCAGAGGCCTTTATATACAGGCACTCCTAGTGTACTTTGACATTACATTGCAAGACATTGCATGAACTATGGCATATTGAATACATTGTCATTCTGCTCATACTCTCTCTCTCTCTCTTTGGTCTACTTTGTGCTTGTATTTGAGTTCTTAGTTCCTGGGTAAATTTTTCCCTTAGGAAAATTCTTACAGTGAGAAATGTTAAGGGCAAGCCACGAGGAAATGATAATAGTGTGTTCTTATGGTCATAGGTATTTTATGTTAATAAGTAGGAGATAATTTCCATAGCAAGTCAAATTGTGATATTGCTATCAAGATTTAACTGTGTGATTTTGAGTCAAACTCATTGACCCATGTTTCATGAGTAGTGATTCAACATGAATCCATCTATGATGAGAATAAATGCAACACTTATCACTCATTGGATCTAGGTGATGCTCACAGGGGTGAAGCACTGGGACTTCTTGGGATGTCACCCATCATAGTACTACTCCAGCCTGAGTGCACTTAACTATGAAGTTTCCTCCATGGTTGAACCCAAAGCTTACAACCCCATTTTCAAAACATTCACCAAGTGTTGTGCCTTATGAACCATTGATTAGAAAGCCCCCTAAGCTCATCAAATGATAAGTAGGAGATAATTTCCACAGCAAGTCAAATTGTGATATTGCTATTAGGATTTAACTGTGTGATTTTGAGTCAAACTCATTGACCCATGTTTCATGAGTAGTGATTCAGCATGAATCCATCTCTCATTAGAATAAATGCAACACTTAGAACTCATTAAATCTAGGTGATGCTTATAGGGGTGAAGCACAAGGACTTCCTAGGAGGTCGCCCATCCCAATACTACTCCAACCTTGGTGCACTTAACTATGGAGTTTCCTCCATGGTTAAACCCAAAGATTACAACCCCATTTGCAAAACCTTCACCAAGTGTTGTTCCCTATGAACCATTCATTAGAAATCCCCTTAAGCTCATCAATTGATAAGTAGGAGATAATTTCCACAGCAAGTCAAATTGTGATATTGCTATAAGGATTTAATTGTGTGATTTTGAGTCAAACTCATTAACCCATGTTACATGTGTAGTGATTCAACATGAATCCATATCTAATGATAATAAATGGGACACTTAGCACTCATTGGATCTAGGTGATGCTCATAGGGGTGAAGCACCAGGACTTCTTAGGAGGTCACCCATCCTAGTACTACTCTAGCCTAAATACACTTAACTATAGAGTTTCCTCCATGGTTAAACCCAAATCTTACAATGCCATTTTCAAAACCTTCACCAAGTGTTAAATCCAAATCTTAGTACTAGGATGGGTGACCTCCATGGCTAAACCCAAAGCTTAGTATTGGGATGGGTGACCTCTCGCGAAGTCCTAGTGCTTCACCCCTATGAGCATCACCTAGATCCAATGGGTGCTAAGTGTTCCATTTATCCTCATGAGAGATGGATTCATGTTGAATCACTACTCATGAAACATGGGTCAATGAGTTTGACTCAAAATCACATAGTTAAATCTTGATAGCAATATCACAATTTGACTTGTTATGGAAATTATCTCCTACTTATCAATTGATGAGCTTAAGGGGCTTTCTAATGAATGGTTTATAATGTGCAACACTTGGTGAAGGTTTTTCAAATGGGGTTCTAATCTTTGGGTTTAACCATGGAGGAAACTCTATAGTTAAGCACGCTCAGGCTGGAGTAGTACTGGTATGGGTGATCTCTCAAGAAGTCTTGGTGCTTTAGCCCTATGAGCATTTCCTAGATCCAATGAGTGCTAAGTGTTGCATTTATTCTCATGAGATATGGATTCATGTTGAATCACTACTCATGAAACATGGGTCAATGAGTTTGACTCAGAATCACACAGTTAAATCCTGATAGCAATATCACAATTTGACTTGCTGTGGAAATTATCTCCTACTTATCAATTAATGAGCTTAAGGGGCTTTCAAATGAATGGTTCATAAGGCACAACACTTGGTGAAGGTTTTTTAAATGGGGTTATAAGCTTTGGGTTTAACCATAGAGGAAACTTTTTAGTTAAGAATGCTCAAGCTGGAGTAGTACTGGGATGGGTGACCTCCCAGGAAGTCCTGTTGCTTCACCCCTATGAGCATAACCTAGATCCTATGAGTGCTAACCTAGATCCTGTGAGCATCTCCTAGATTTTGTAACCTTTCTTATGGCCAATATTTCTCTAATTCTCTAGCCTTGTATTATATACTTGCTACTATAATTTCTCATGCCTACGAGCCATTGTAATTCTCTATTGTGTCTCTTTCAACCATTAACATATTGTGCAAGACTTCTTTGCCTCTAGTTAATGTTCTTGTCTATATTCTACAACTATATGATTGTATCTATTTTGGAATTTGAATGATATTGAGTGAAGTTTTATTCCTATAGAATTCTTATATTGTTTGATCTAGATGTGGTGTTGGATTAAGAAAGGTCTAAATGTCATGTCCCTTTTTCAAATAATTAAAAATAATAATCTTTTCTAAGGCAGACAGGCCCAAAAAGGTGAACTTTCAAAAAAAGGGGATAATCTTTGGAAGCTAATGGAATAATAAATGAAAATTATTATTAAAATATGTTTTATTAACCCCTCTTGGACGTGAGTTAGGGTTATGCCCTCTTTTAAGGGGTTTGGAGGCATTTTGGGCTGATTCCAGAACTTGATTTTTGCTCATTTCTTTGTTGTTCTTCAGAGGCTGCCAAACCTATGGAGAAGGAGACCCAAGAATGGGAGTTTTCAGGTTTCTAGGAAGGCTAAGGATGCAATTTTTAAGCCATTCCATTTGCATGCTCATGAAGAGTTTGTCTTTGTGCTGAACAGTGCAGATTCGTGGGTTTTCGAGTGTGTTTTTTGTAAGAGTTTGGTGTTTCTGGTTGAGTATTTCATATCGGTTTGGGTTAATGCTGTATATCAGACTTTAAAATGTTAAAATAGATTTTAATATATTTATTTGGATATGATTATACTTATGTGATATATTATTAAGTTTTTGTGGTGATTCTGAGCTATTTTGTGCTATTTCTGGGAGCCCGATGAGCATTGTTTTTGTCCTCCGTTTGGGAGCTATTGTGTGCATGTTATAAAGATCTAGAAATATCATTTTATAGGCTTTTATTATGCTCAAATTTATGTAAAAATTTCCACTTTCATATTTATTAATAATAGGTGAAGCTGTGAAGCTTTTGGCACTATTTCTGGCATACCCGATTTGGGGTTTATTGAGAAATTGGTGGATCTTTGAAATATTGGTTGCTTGATTTAAAGATCTAATTTGAGACTTGAAATATCATATAAATTTAGAGAAAGGGACATTTCACTGAACTTGTAGTTTTTGAGATTATAACTAGTTAATTATGCATTTATGGGTAGAGATAAGACCAAACACCCTATTTTAGTGTATCACCTCCTTAGAATAAATTAGGTAGTTTTGTTTCATGCATTCCATCTCCTTTTTCCTCTCCAAGTGTAGTCTAGGTGAATCCTAATAGCAAAGGAAGTCAACCTTCTCTAGAGACTCAAACTCATTTTTCAAGTCCCACAACTTGGAGGTTGTTTCCATGTTTTCACAAGGTTTTATTTAGGTAAAAACTTCAAATAAGGGTGCAAAATTTTGTGACAATAGTAACTATTGCCTCATACTTTTATCATATACCACTATAGCTTTAAAAATCATGCAATTTTGTGTGTTGAAGGAGCTAAATTGAATGAGTCAAATATCACATGAATATTTTTCTACTCATTTGGGATTCACACTTTGAGAATTGTGGTGCATTTTCATGCTTGTGTAGGATCACAGGACTATTTGAAGTGAAGAGACTCCTTATTGTGATCTAATGGTGTTCTAAAATTTTTTGCATTGAAGGATATATATCAAATGATTCAAATATAGAATAAATATTTTTTTTTTCATTCAACATTCGCAGGTCAAAAATTATGGTGCATTTTCATCCCTACATAGCATCATATGACTATTTCAAGCGAAGGAATTCGTTTTTGTGATATGTTGATGTTGTGCAGTTTCATGTGTAGAAGGAGCTATATCAAATGAGTAAAACCTAGAAAGCTTTTGTCATCATAGCTATTTCCTTATACTTTTATCATCTATTCTTATAGCTATTGTGATCCTCAAAAGCTTCATGAATTGATATACACTATAGTGGTGACATCATGCTCATAAGAA
Source organism: Cupressus sempervirens (assembly GCA_028749045.1). NCBI lineage: Eukaryota > Viridiplantae > Streptophyta > Pinopsida > Cupressales > Cupressaceae > Cupressus > Cupressus sempervirens. The sequence continues at coordinate 70,576,886 of CM053789.1, read as the reverse complement.
AACTTGCGTGTTATATCATTATGACATGAAATGATCTCTTCTATCATTGTGTGGAGAAATCATTAAATTGATATAGTGATGAGTGATAAGGGAGATATATCACTATAAAACCAATCAATTATCAACAAGAAAAAATGAAATATAGTCATCTTGGCAATGAGCAATAAAGATATTATGTCACTATATGTCTTAGTGATAAGTGTTTTTGGGGATAAAAAAGGGGAGGATTGTGTTGTGGTGAGTAGCGATTGAAAATACATGATCATGTGTCATGTTTGGAGTAAAAATTACATAGCGATAAGAGATGAAGACATGTGTATTGCTATGTATTATGATGAAAAAATAGTATGGGGCACTATATATTATAGTGATAGGTCAAAAGGATGTCATGTCGCATTTGGTGTAAACATGACATAGATAATATCACTATGTGTTAGGATGACAAAGAAGTATGGCTATAAGAAGGATCACTATACATAATAGTGATAAGACAATTTTGGTTGTGAATCTCTTTTACAGGAAAATGAACATGGAAATGAGTGTTAGGGTTATCATTGTTTCTATAGTGATAAAAGTGAAAAATGTAATCGATCACTATTAGGAGTAATGAGCTAAAGTGACTAATGGTGTGTACATGTTTTTTTCTAGGAGTTATAGAAATTATTAATTTGAATATATTTTTTGTAAACCAAGCGAGTAGTGACCAAAAATGGCTGCTAATGCATTTACAATGATCAAAATTCTTAATTGTGGTAATCAATGCGGTGAAATGTATAAAGGAAATGCATGAACTCATAGGGCATTTTTACCAAGAAATTGATCATCATTCATTCCATAAGTAGAGAATTATGTAAAGAATAGTGAGATTTTTGAGAGCTTTCTAAAGTAAAAATTTGAAGAAAAATGGAAGGCTCCAGTTCATTAGTAAAGAGAAAGGTCAAGAAGGTAAAGAAGGGGGAAAAGAAAAGAAAAAAGTAGAACGCAGAAGATAAAATTCCTCCAAGGAAGTTTTATGAAGACTTGATCGAACAAATGGAGTTTGTTGGGTGTAAGTCCAAAAGGAGTAAATTTGCCTCTTCAGATAAATTTTAAGACAAGTACATCAAAGTCAGTGATATATGGACAAGAACCTAAGGATATGAACTTTTCTTTTATCATTATTTCAGAAGAGATCATAAGAGGCGCATATGTCATCCATGGGTGATGAATTTTGGAAATTGACTATGCCAAATGTGTTTGTGAATGTTGAACTACTGAAGGTTATCATCGATAAATATAATATTGATGATAGATGTATATATGATGGTACACAGAAAAAGTTCATGGAAATTTCAATGGATTCTTTTAATGAAGTTTTCAAGATGATAGATAGGCTCACCAAAAGGCTATCATTCACAAAATTAAAGAATGAATATGAGAGGTCATATATATCATACATGCAATAGAAGCTAATATTACACAAGGTCAAGAAAGAGCCACTTACTACAGCAGATGGGAGGTCATTCAACATACAATTGTTCAAAACATACTTTGACATGACATATTAGTCTTGTTGACAAGTTGGAGCAATGGAGGTTCCCAAATTGATGGATATTGGACCTATGGTGTTGGGTTTTGATGTCCAAATATTGGAGCCTGGGCCCTAACGATTTTGTTGAGTATGTTGTTTACAAAATTCATACCTATTTTGTTAATTTCAAAGATGTTGATACTCCTATTTTTAGGCATTATTCTTTACTTATGCACATGATTTTGTATTATGGTTGTTGACACAAAAGTTTACACCCTTTCTTAAGGTAAGACCCTCAAGAAACCTTGTGTAACATGGAAACAATCTCAAAAGTGTGGGACTTTGAAATCAGAGATTGAATCTCTAGAGAATGTCAGCCTCCTTACTCTCACCTAATTACTCCTTGAGAGGAAAAGGGAGAAGGAAATGCATGAAAATCAAACTACCTATTCTACTCTAGAGAGGGTGATACACTAGATAGTATGTTGATCTACTTCTTCCCAATAACATGCACTAAAATCCAATAGGCATCACAAGCTATACCATTATCTATATGCTTTCAATCTTAACACTATAGCATAGTCAAGAACCAACATAACCATGCAAGGAAAATGATAAGTTTGCTTATTAGATTAGCCAGTGGACATGAACAAGATCATACATTATTATAATTGACAAAACACATCCAGAAAAATGAGGTATAATCAAGTTACAAAAGTTTAATTGGTTGAGAATGGATATGAAATAGTGATTTCTATTGAATAAGAGGCAAGAAAATTTACAAAGAATATCTACAAAAGAGCATAAAAGGAGAGATATCTTGGGAAAAAAAAAAAACATGCCTTCATAGGGTGCAAACATAACCCAGATACAACCTTGACTTTAACTTCAATGACCATGGGATTGGATTAAATATGAGAGTAATAACTAAGAATTAGAAGAAAATCTGATTATGAAATGCAACTACTAGCAAGAAATGATAGAAATAGTAAGGAAAAGAGTTCTATCAGCTAAAAGAGATCAAATCAAAATAGAGTCAATCATGATATGCATTTAAGAAGCATGGAGTGCAATGGTGTTGAGGATGGCAAGAAATGGTTGTAGACAAACAAATCATTTCTCCTTAATCTCTCTAACTACTGCATGGATTGTATTCATGATGTGCTAGATCAGCCATATCAGCAAGTCAACTAAATTTAACCATTTATTTTTCCATGTGGCCTTATATCCTTGGAACATTTCACCACCTTATGTAGTAGTTAACTATCTTGTTGACCTATTCCTTCACTTGTTCATGGTTTCACAACCTAAAACTCCTGTTGACTGCATGGTCTTGAAAAACTATGACCTTCTCATATTATGCCTCATCAATGCTTCATAGCTCTTTATCATTTTATCCCTCTAGCAATTGTGACTTTGCGAACATCATAATATTGGCCTTCTCACACCCTCACCACGGTTTGGACTTAACAACCCTTTAGTTGTGTGATGATGCAAGGCCATCCATTTTTCCCTTGTTTCCCCTTTGCAACCACCAAACCTCAATCCTTCTTTAACTATGCAATGCTATGAACACTATTCTAGGTGACTGCTATCACACTTTGTAGCTTCACAAATCAAACTATCACTATAACTTAGACTCCTGCGATAGTGTGATGAACTATTCCTTTAACTATCAAATACCCCTCACAGTCTTATAACTTGAAAACCTTGCTCATAGCTTAACCATGTGAAGTTGCGATCGATTGATTATGATTTTTTGGCCCTTTATCATTGCTTTATGACCTAGAATGTCTTAATTGTATAACCACCTATGATATTGTGGTAGTTGCTTAACCTTAACATTTTCCTTTGTTTGTAGACTTACGACCCTGAATCTTACCCTTAATACTAACCTTGTGATGGTGCAAAAAAGGCATTTTATGACCTTTGCACTCAAACTTAGGGTTTCTCTTAACCATGTGCAATGAAGTGACAACTAGATTGACTGGAGTTGTTGAGTGTCGCATTATTGCAACTTAGAACTATGAAGGATTTTAAAGAAGTGATATTGATTGAAGCTTAGATGAACTTATAAATAGAAAAATCTTTCGAATATGATTTCATTAGCTACCTCCTCACCTTATGATGATGTAACTGTAGTAAATTTTCATAACTTGTCCACCTTGATCTCAGGTTAATCACTGACCACCTATGACGATGTGAAAACACTAAAATGAACTATTATGGTTATCTTTCACATTGTCACAACTTGAATTCTTTTAAGCTTGATGTTTCCTATGATCATGCGATACATAGGTAGTCACTCCTTTGTCACCTGGACTTGAATGTTAGGATTAACGTTGCAAAGCTATGCAAGTGATGAATTTGACTGCTTCACACTTTCTCAACCCACCTTGGGGTTAATTCATAAATAGGAGTGATGGAGTGATGAAGGGACAATCACATCATCACAACTAAAAATGTCTTATAAGATGGTCATTCAATGCAAAGAATTCAAAGGACCTAGGGATATAAAAGGAAGGAATAAGGCTTTACATATCCTTTATGTGCTTACGTGGTAATCATGAATAACTTAATGAACGTGAAACATGACTATCAACCTAGGCCTTTATGAAGGTAGCAACATTGAAATTTTAGGAGGGAAGCTAAAATGGTTAACAATGGTCAAATAAGAGATATGTAGCATAAGAATTTGAAATTAAATATAAAGGAAACTAATGGAGAAGATAATCAAGTTTAGAAGTGGACTTTTGTGTGGGACTATACATACAATGCCTTATATTACCTTAGCTTTCAAGATTATTTTTTTCAACCTCTATATTTATTTTTTGGATATCAAGCTTTTCCTCCCATTATCCCTAACATAAAGTGTTTTCTAAGACATAAAGATAATGGGTTGGGAGAAAATATTAAATATAATTGGGGTGATTTTATGCCTATGACTATTTCACTTGTATTAGAGTATATGGATTTGAAGGGATGCCCTACAAGTTACCAACCTCAATACTAGATAGGATTGCTTATTTGGAAATTGTAAGACAAATGTTAGAGTCAAGAAAATAACATTTTGGAGGGAAGTAGAGGAAACAAAATTTTCTCCCCACTACTCTATCTTTTGGAGATTTTACTATTTGTGCCACCAAGTCTTATGGTAAAATTGGGAAAATTGCAAAATGAGTATCATATGTACACCATGGATCCCTGGACCCATTATTATCTTGAAGACTATATCCATGTCTATAGAAAGTTATAGAAATTGGGTCACTATATTCATAAAATTGTTGGAAATAAGGAAGACTATAAGAACATGTAATGGTTGGAAATTCAATAGAAGTTGCAAGAACAAAACAAAGAGTTGAAAGAAAGAAGGTACAAGGATTTGGAGAAATTTAGAGATGACATACAAAAGGCACCAGACTCCCTTGTACCACTTACTGGAACTTTGGATAGATCTGAGATACAAGTACTAGAACATGATGTCTAGATACTTGATAGGGTTAATGTGGAAAAGGATGAAAGAATCCTTGAGTCAAATAGATTTATCGGTGATGATGAATTTATAAAGACAAAAGAATTCATGAGTTGTCTATACAATTATAGAGGTAAAATATTTAGGCCAAGTGTTTGACATATCACTCCTAAAAATGAGAAGGACCTAATGAAAAGACTTAAATAAGATATCAAGAAACAGGGGGAGAGCATGACTTCAGAAAGAGGGAGACAACTGCTTAATGAAGCAGGAGTCATTGTTTTACCTGAATGGGATCTTAGCTCATCCTATATATTTGATAGCTTAATTAAATCCAAGAAAAAGGATATGAAGCTTGATGTGAAAGTAGTGAAAGATGTCATTATTGGTTCTAGGTTTGTTGAGGATGAGAGATCCGTTGGAATTACAATAGGAAAGGTAGAATTTTGAGGGGTGGGGGGGGGGGGGTGAATCACTACTTCAAACTTTTAACACATAAAATATTCAGCACACATCCATCTCACATATTCAATAAGTAAACTAAAATACCATGTAAATCATGTACATATAAATCATGTAAATAAGTAAGCATTCACGTAGATGACACCAAATATGATTACCCATAAACCCTCCAATAAGAAGCTAAAACTTGGTTGGGGATGACACCCAAAAATATTCTCTAGTATAGTAATCAAGTGTATCTAATGAAGGTTACAATGTTTGATTATGAAAAATGATCTATCCTATGAAAGGTCTACCCTATTAAAGGCTTAAAAAGACTATTAGGTCTTACCCTATAAAAAGTGTGACTTGTTAAAGGACTTCAACTCACAAATAAGTAAGCACCTTGTTAGAAGATTTCAATACAACTTTTTAAGACTACTTTGTTAAGAGATTTAACTAATTCACCTATTAGAATGTCTCAGTGTTGATCTTGTAAATAACACTTTGTGTCTTGATGACAAATTACCTCTAAACTGATGTATACTTGATCTTTCTTGATCAAATGTCTCGATGCTATTCACTATTTCCTTCATTTGTTCTCCTTTAACTAATTCTTTAATGTGATTTCATATCATAATACTTTTGTCACCATGAATGTCCTAGTTTGTACATGCAAAACTCTCCTTGATTATTCATTCATTCCCTTTCATGCTCATAGAAATTTTTGGGTTTGTCCTCCTTAAGAAGACCTAGGTGACTTAGGGTTAGGTATGAATCAATGACTTTGATTCACCCATTTTGCTGCTTAAACCTTCCCTTTACTTGATTGGATGCATGTAATGCATAGGGATTCCAACTTAAGATTCGTCCTTATCACCAAAATATCATAATTCATTCTGTAAGTCAGCTCAAAAGTGGTTTACATAGTAGTTCGTGCCAATAAAAATAATTATGAAAAAATAGTGTTACTTAGCATCTAAAGTCCTTGATGCTCAGCATATATTGATTTCAATATTATGACTCGGCATCTGAATGACTTGGCATGCACTAGTTTCTTGACTCTTGAATTACTCGAGATACACTATCTTCTCGAAACTTGAGTGACTCGATAATCATTTTTTATTCAGCATGCTCTAACTTATACATGTTGTGCTTGACATATACTACTTGTTTGACATGAACTAAGTAAATGAATTAAGTGTATAGACACTCACTTGTTAAAACCAATCTAAGATCAACAAGATCTATGCTACTATGGTCCCTTTACCATTCATAGAAGAGGCCACAAATTATTGATATTGATCAAACATTTGGACACTTCATGAATTTGATGGTAGGGGTAATACACCCTAATAAATCAGCACAGATGCAAGTGGGTTTGGTCCAATTCAATGAGGCTCAGATGAAGCAAGTGTCAATTGAAAGAGATAATTGGAGAGAAATGTATGAAATCCTATTGAAAATGGGAAAGCCACAAATGCATCATATAATTCAATAACCAAATAATGTCATGAAAAGGGAGTTCAGGAGATTGCAAGAGGAAAATAAGAAATTTAAGGAAACAACTATGATGGGGAGAGAAGAATTAGGTTTTGTATTGAGAAACCACTTCAAAATATTTTTGAACAAGCTCAGATGTGTCTAAGAATTATATAATGGTTACAAAACTTTGGCTTTAAACCACAATGAAATCTACAACAAAATAACCAAGGAAATGGATGAATTGGTTCGAGATGCTGATATCAAGGAAGCCAATATATTAATTCATGATCATAAGATGTTTATGAAGGAATACAAAAACACTTTAATAATGTTGGAAGATCTAGAAACAAAGTATAGAGTACTAACATGGAAAGATAAATATGGATAGAATATCAACCAGGATATATGGATCAAGACTTTCTATGCAATGTTGGAGAAGGCCCTAAGAGCATTGCAAAATAATGACCTGGAATTGACAAAGATGAATGAGCAGTTGGAGAAGATGATCAAGATGAATTTTAGAGCTAGAGAATTCATTGCACATGTAGACTTGTTTGAGGATGAAAAATATTAGGATCATATCAAAAAATACAATGATTTTATTCAAGAGTCAGTATCAGAATCACCCGAATGAATTCAATTTCCTTTGTAAATTTGTTTTAATTGATTGACATGTAATACTCAGTCACTACTTTGCTAATTAAGATAAATTTTATAAACAAATGAACATGACTCTTCACTTTTCACAAGTATAGGGACCTAATGGAGATAGTGACTAAACAGAGCTCAGACAAAGCATGAAGAGCTAATAGATGGAGGAATCTATTTCTAGTATCATTTCTTGTTGTTTTGTCTTAAATGTAAAAAGTTATGTTTTTCAAATGGAAATATGACATGTGTCATTATTGTCCCATGTTTGAAGCTTGTTGCAATCCTTATATTAGAAAAAGGATTTCTAAGACTAGGATGTGGAGGGTTTGAATTTTGATAGAAGGAATGTTATTATCATGTTTTGAGTCATTTCAATGCTCTCTATTTCACAACATCTGATATCTAAGTTGTATTTTGCAAGAAAATCTATCCCTCTTGTATTTCTTTTGTTGTTCAAATTTGAAATGTAAATTTATATTGTTACTGCAAAAAGAACTATGGCCACTAATAGAAAATCTCTAATTGTTGTGATGACCTATGCTCAATAATGAATGCAAAAAATGGAATCATGTAAATAATTTACACAAAATTATCACAGTGGAAGCATAACAATGGGTGCACATTTTTTTAATTGATACCTTTCTTTCTTGATAAGTTGAGCTAATATTGTTTCCTTCCCACAATTATGCACTGCACATGCTTGTAAAATGAAGTATTAGAGCCACAAAATTGTAGTTTTTATGCCACAAAAATTGACTACTGTTAGCACAATATTGCAATTCGATAAACTAAATGCTACAAATTCATTAAAAGATTATAATTTAAGTTTATTTAACTGTAAACACACCTATCAATTTCCTCACAATTTGCAGCCCCAAAACTACTTGGTGCCAACTTCTTTCCACTTTCTTTGTAGCTCAAAACAAAACCTAAAAATGTGTAATGTTGTTGTGTGTCACCCATTATGAGTCAAGTTTTGGTAGGTATTGTCATAAATATTTTTATTGTTGCTCAATTTTGTGCAACAAATTTTTTCACCACTTTAACCTTCTCCATTTATGAACACATATACGAGGATGAGTTGCCACAATTTGATTGACTATTCTATGGCCACAAAAATGTGAAACCTTTTATTTGCACATTTGGTAGTTCATATAACAATAAATAATTAGACCCACAGGTATATTTGAATTCTTCTATTATTATAGGTCACAATGATTACAATTATATATCTATTGTTGATCTCTATAATGCAATCTCCTTCTTTTCGATCACCAAAAGCACTCATCACCATAACTTATAATGATACAACATCTATATCACTCATCGTTGTAATGATTATTTTTTCCTCCATTTTTTGATGACCGCTATATGTTTTATCAATTGAGGTTTTTGATACACTCATCAAGATACTAATCCTAACCTAACTAGCTAATATCCGATTATGGATGAAACTGTAATGTGTTTTGTATAAATTGAAGGTTCCCAAAAACATTCAACACATATCATATAAATGTATTAGATTATTGTTATCTCTAAAAGTTACACCTCAACTAGATCCTAAGATTTAGTCACTTCAAGTAATATGGAAACACTCTTGAGGTAGTGGGTGTACCAGAGGTAGGAGTGAATCTCTAGGTTATAGGCCAGTTCCTTATGATGCTTCACCTATTAGCTCTTCAAACATGAAATTAAACTTGAGAGGAAAAGGGATAAAAGGAGTATTGGAATTAAAACCTAAGGCTAAGGTGATTTACCAAACATTAAGATGAGAATTCTATCAAGCAGACATAAGGGAGGTTTCTTGAATGGTTAATGGTGGTACAATCTCAATCTCAGAACACATTCATAAATAAGTATTTCATAAGATGGAAAAACTTTAGAAAAGATAATAAAGGGAATAATATCATTCACAATTTAACAAAACTTGAAAAGAAAGCAAAATGTCATGACTTGCAACCTATATGAAGATTCCAAACCTCAATTGTAGATAAAGACCGAGACAAAAAATTAGGGACTCAAGAATGAATCACAAGAGTACATTAGATCAGTAGCTTACACTACAACTATGCACACAATAAGGGCTTTGAACTATTCCTTTATTCCAGCCTCCAAGGTAAGTCAACAATATTTCATCTAGTGGTTACAAGTAATATGCAGAAAAGTGTGGAGGACTCCTAAGAGATCACAATAGGATCACTTTTTTCCAACCCCTAAAACTGATTTATAATTGCCTTTTTATAGAGTTCAGACATAACTCTAAATATTTCATGGAGTTCAAACTCCAACCTAGTAGAGTTGGGATTTCCTCTAAGAGCATTAAATGATGATCAACAAGAAAATCAAATTAGAGCACATCTCCATGCAAAAATTCCAACCTTTATGTGTAAAATGGTCCTTAAGAGGAAAAATAACAACCATGGCATCTCTGATCTAGTTGATGGATAACTCAAAGCAGCCATGGAGTGTCCTTTGCATTAAATAAGCATGCAGAACACCTAAAAAGTGGCTAAAAATGATCATAGATAAATTCCCCATTAAGGAGCTACTTCTCCCCATGTTCTCGATGTGTCAAGTTAGCCAAATAAGATTTCAAAAGGAGTCAATCATCAAACATTTCCATGTGGCTCAATACCCCTAAAGTCCTTCACCATCTTACCAATTATCCTTTATGTTGACCATTGAATACTTGTTCATGGCTTCACAACTTAAAATATTAACAATAGATGAAGTCATGGAAAGATGCGACGGTTTCCCTTAACTATCAAATTTTTCCCATTTTCAATCTCATGACCCTCATCCCATTTTGACTATGTTAACCTGCAATCCTATGAAGCACTACTTTTCACACCCATCATTGTATCACATCTTGAAATTTCTTTTATCTCATCAACTATTGTGATCTGATGAATGCATCACAAACTATCTTCTGGCATCCTCACAACTACCACGCCTGACATTCTTCTAAACTATGTGAAGTTTTAAACACTATCCTTCTAACTATGTTACCCCATCAAAACTGCCAACTGATAATCTCCACTAACTATTGTGAATGAGTGAAACCACAAAGTTTAAGTATTTGATGCTTCTCACAACATCACAACTTAACTTAAAGTTTATTTTGATAGAATGATGTTGATTGAATCGATCACCATTCATATGATGAGATATCTTTATCCTTGTGATGATGCAATGAAGGACTTATGAATTAGGGCCCACTAAGGAATGTGTTCACTTGTTGCATCCTCATAGCAAGAAACTAGGGTTTAGCATTTAACCCTACAAGAAAATTTTACAAATATTTTTTGCAACTTTGCCATTCTAACCCTAGTTAAGCCTTCATCGTCTGTGATGTTGCAAAGCACATGAATCTAAACTACAATTATCTTTTCATAGCCTCATTACCCTAACCCTGAATAAGGGTTATCTAAAAGAAAAGATGTGAATACCATTCTCTTTTAACTACTACTCTCCATCACAATTTCACAACCTAAAAATCCATGTTACTTTATTGTCCAGTAATCACATGATCCATAGAATCACACCTTCACATGCTTAATTGTGTAGTCTCCCTTGATAGCTTCAAAGTTGTGTACACTACTTGATGTCTATTTTTTCACTCTCATGTCCCTTGCAATGATTGGTGATAGAAAAGGAGAGATGTTGCAAATGAAAGGTCTTTTGCAACCTCACAACTTAGATGTTTCAAAAAGGATGACATTATAACATGAAAAGGTGGCCAATTTCTTAGGGATAGAAACATATAAGCATGATTTTTACCTATCCTTATAATATTTTCAACTTATGAATAGATCCATGCATGTTGATGTGGCTATCACCTTTGATTTCATAAGATTGGTGAATAAGTTCCACTAATTTGCACAAAGAGGTGAAAATTGGTAAGATTTTGGCCATTTCTACTAGATGGCTGCCTACTAAACATTAGACTAGTAGCCTTAAAAAATCTATTGGGCATAGAGAGTCAATTCAAGGTGTAGAATCTAGATATTAGTTCATGTGGCTCTTAGAAACCTAGGAACTCTTTCCTTCCTAGGTTTGCAATTTCCCTTATACTTTTTCTCTCTTTTAGGACACTTAGATGCATAATGACCATATTCATCACAAAAGTCCAACATATGAAAATTTTCTTACCTCCTTTTCCTCTTCTTACCATAAGGGCTACTCCTTCAATCTTTTTGTCCTCCTTAGATCAACTACTTCCTACAAAATCTCCTCTACCACTTGTACTCCTCAATAAATTAAGTCAAATTTTGAGGCACTGAAAGTTGTCTTTGTTCTGGTCAATTCTTCAAATTGTCTATGTTCATTCTCAACTGCTTCAAATCTTCCAAGTAATGTCTCCTTTTTGAAATCTTTGGTACAAGATACTAACAATTGTATCATCTGAACTACTAACTTAAATGGTAGTGTTAGATTTTCAGTGTCTTCCATATAATTTCATCATCATCTTTGGTTCATCCTTGAGCTTTGATACCTATAATAATTTTTTATCTCCTTCCTATATATGTTCTTACATATTTGTCTTCCATCATTTTGGCATCTTGAAATGCACAAATCCAACTTTGTAGTCTCAACTTCTTACAATGTGCATCTCCTTCAAAATTATTTTTCAAAGCTTTCTAGATCAAATGTGAAGTAGCAAGTGATTTTACTTGATTGTACTCAATTTTAGGAAGTGTAGTCAATAGTTCTTTTCTAGCTCACATGTCACACATGAAAAGATCTCTTTCTACCTTAGTACAATTTTCCAAGTCCTTTTTAGCAATGACTGTCTTCTCTAATTTTGTCAATATCCAATATCTTGGACCCATACACAAAAAATGTGTCTTCATCTTTTCTTTCCATCTGTCATAATTTGTTCTATCAAACTTTTGAATTTCATTTCTAAACATATTCACCATGGATCTCCCAAAGTTGTTAAACTTTATCTTCAAGGACCTGATGCTCTGATACCAATTGTTAGAAACAATCATCCACCAAGATAACTAAGAGGTGGTGGGGGGGTGAATTAGTTATCCAACTATTAAAAAATTTATCTTCTTTAAACAAACTTAACCATTCAACCAAAGTAAATAGCAACCATAATAAAATGTACATAGATAATTATACCAGATATGTTGACTAGGGAAACCCTTGATTAGAGGGAAAACCCCAGTGGGAATGATGTCAACAAGATGATGTACTAATATAAATATTCCTTGTTAGAGGATGGACCATATTAGGAGTCTATTATAGCATTCAGTACAATGAGTCCCTATTTGGAGAATTTGAATCCCTTTTAGTAGATTCAAACCTTGTTAGGAGTTGTAGTATAATGTATGCAAGAAGAACCCACTGCTGAAAGATACAATTTCAACTACAAGAAGAGCTCACTACTCAAACAAGTAATTTACTATTATGTTCTTTTTTCCTTTGTTCTTTCAACCAAACCAATCGCTATCTAACCTTGTAGACTAGGTCATGAACCTTAGGTCCAAATACCAAACCTCAGTAATGAAGTTTCATTCACTTCTGCACTGCTCTACTCAACTTTGCATTTCGCTCTTCCTGTTGCTTCTCATCAATAAAAAAAACACACCATGATAAAGGAAAATGTCCTTCCTTTATAGAAAGTCCTTGAAATAATTCCCTGAGTTGACTTTTAGACCTTCTCAATTAATTATTATAGGACCACATTAGGAACACATTGCACTTAGCAATGACATTAATCTTTCACTTTGCAACTTGAATAATTTCATCTCCAACATATCTTCTTCATATCCTCAACCTCAATTCTAATAATATCAACTCTACAAAGAGATATAACAAGTTTATGAGAACATGCCTCTATAAACTCTATCTTAGAACAAACATCACCAAAACTTACATAACTTCTTCTAGACTTATGATATCTTCTGACATTAACTACATATACTAGATATTTAGAAGTATCTCCTAGAACTTTAAATAGTGTAAACACTCAACTATCCATCTGTACCAACTTGATCTTTCCATTGTTATAGTGCCAGATACCACAGAACACTACTATGTTGACATCAATGACAAACTCAATCATGAATGTAGCATATCATCATAATAACATATCTATAATACTCCCCCATAGGAATATCATCATCATTCATGCTTGCAACCAATATTCTAACAGTCTCCCCAATCTTCCAACTAAACTATATTTGGGATCATGAGAATGCATCTTAGGAAGCTTTTATTGTCAACTTTTAACTTCTTTCTAATAGTGTGCAGGTCATTGTTGATATTTTGGTGTTGATATATGAAGTCGATGTTTTTCTTCCAGGCCTCTAACTTCCTAAATTTTATCTATACCAATGCACTTATTCTATACACCATTGAATGGTGAAGATATGAGTTCTATCATGGAGTGAGCCATTTAGATGGGGCAATGAGTGCATGAGAATTCTACAATGATGAGAGATAGCATGACACCCAACTATATCTTCTTGAATTTATCACATCAATCTTAAGAAACAACTTTTGTGCATTCTCACACACTTCCACATGCTAAAGCCTAAGATGTACAATGTAGATGCATATAGACACATAGGTATGGAGTTGTCTCTATCCTTCTTTGTGGATGTTACAGCTACCGACTATGTTATTAACTAAGTGTCTTCTTGATATCCCAACATTGTAAGACAAACCCTTTATGCTCTATTTAATCTAGGGATAGAGATTTTTCTCCAGATTTCCATCCCTTCTATCTACAATGGACTTGGGCATATATGACCTCATTTTCATTTAATCAAATGGTTTGTGTGCCTCCTTGATACCTTCATAGTTACATGTGATTGTGTGCTATCTGAAACTTGTTCCCTTAATTTTTCCATGCGGTCCTACGAGCTCATTCATTAGAGTTGTATTCATGATCTTCTCAAGTTTGGTGTAAAAGACTTCACTTTTTTTTAAAAACCATTTGGTGTGGAGCAAGAAGGGACCCAATAACATTTAAAAGTTTTTAGGAGATTCCATATCTTGAAAAGGGTACTTTTACATGTTTCTTTGCATTCATGTCTTCCATCAACTATGTGGTGAGATTTCTAAATTCTCTTTGGCAAAATTTGACTCTTCACAATGGAAGATGAGCATAATTCTTCTCCCTTTTATTGAACTTTGAGACTCCACTATGATGAGGCTTAATGTTTAGACTAGCTTCTCAACTTGTGATGCTTTGATAATGAACATATGACCATTCTGATCATTATAGGTTGAGCTATTTTTTCAAATTTTTGGTTCACATTCTCCATGCTCGACAAGAATGCGATAACCAAATGGTGAATGTGGATTTACAATTCTCCATACTTGAGTTTCCTTTTATGAGTATTTTGAACATGGGATATATAATGCCATTAGAGGTTTTGTAGCCCAAATATCAAAGTTTGAAAAGCACCTTCATGATCCTTATGTTTTTTTTGATAATCCATAGGGCCTTAGAATATCTACAAATCACAATAACCATGGAGGCTCTAGTGTTGACCTTGGGAGGTCAATGGCATTTTGCGCATTTATTCTTGGATGTGTTGGAAATAATAGTCCACCAAGATAACAAATAGGGGGTGGGGGGTAATTAGTTATCCAAAAATTAAAATATATATCTTCTTTAATAAAAATTAACCATTCAACCAAAGTAAATAACAACCATAATAAGATGCATATAGACAATTACACCAGATATGTTAACTAGGGAAACCCTTGATTAGAGGAAACACCCCGATGGAAGTGATGCCTACAAGATGATGTACTAATATAAATATTCCTTGTTAGAGGATGGAACCTATTAGGAATATATTACAACATTTAGTAAAATGAATCCATGTTAGGAGAATTTGAATCCCTGTTAGGATATTCCAACCTTGTTAGGAGTTGTGCCAACCCTATTAGGAGTTGTAGTACAATGTATGCAAGAAGAGCCCACTGCCCAAACATGAAATTTTAACTAAAGGAAGAGCTCACTACACAATCATGAAATTTACTATTATTTCCTTCTTTCGTCTATTCTATCAACTAAACCAATCACTATCAAACCTTGTAGACCAGGTTATGAACCTTGGATCCAAATATCAAACCTCAGATCACTCAGCAAAACCTTGGCAATGAAGTTTGCTTCACTTCTGCACTGCTCTGCTCAACTTCAAATTCCACTCTCTCTATTGCATACAAATACTTCTCCATCATATCCACATATATCATGATAAAGGAAATTGTCCTTCCTTTATACCAAGTCAATTAAACAATTCCTTGAGTTGGCCTTTAGACCTTCTCAATTAATTATTATAGGACCACATTAAGAACATGTTACACTTAGTGATAACATTAAACTTCCATCTTATAAGCTTAACCACATCATCATCAACATGTCTTCTACACATCCTCAACCTCAATTCTTAGAATATCAATTCTTCTAAGAGATATAACAATTTTACCAAAGCATGCTTCTATAAACTCTATCTCAAAACATACATCACCAAAACTTATATAACTTATTTTAGACTTATCATTTCTTCTTTCAACATTAACTACATAAACTAGATACTCAAAATTATCTCCCATAACTTTGGATCATGTCAATACTCAACTAGCCATCTGTACCAACTTGATCTTTCCACTATTCTTCTATCAGATACCACAAAAAAGTGCTATGTTAACATCAATGAAAAACTCAGTCATGAATGTAACATATCATCATAGTAACATCTCTACAATACTCCCCCATAGGAATATCATCACCATTCATGCTTTCAACCAATCTTCCAACAATCTCCTTTGGCATTGATGGAAACATAGATGAAAAACATCTAGTTCCAAGAATACCAACAAAAGACTGTTCATCTTTCTTTTCAAATCCTCTTCATCAATCAAATCTTTCTTCATTTACCTCAATGGTTTTCCCCCATTAATTCATACTCTCCCCCATTTATATACCTCAATGTGCTCTATCAAACTATCATTCCATGATGTACTTCTTCCTCATGATCTTCTCCTCGTGATGTTTTCCTCATGCCAAACTTCTCCCCCATTACATTTTTCATGTTGATCTTCTCCCCCATTGACATCAATGTTAAAGGTTTTAGCAATCAACATCTTTGTATCAAACTCTACAACAGCTGATTCTTACTAGCTCAAGTTTCCAAGGACACTATTCAAAACAACATCCAACAAGAGACCTAGATGAATCTATCCATCACAGATATTCCCCCATATAGGAATCATCATCATTCAGTCCACACAACAATGGTGCTCTGTTACATTGGACTAATGCATCCTTGCATCTTTTACTCTGATGTAGGGAGGGGCATAACCCCTAGCATACCTCACAAATACTCAAAAGTCTCTTTGGGAAGAGGCTTAGTGAATATATTTGCAATCTACTCTTTAGTACTTACATACTCCAATCTGATTTCCTTTTTTGCAACTTTCTCTCTCAACATGTGATACTTGATAGAAATTTTCTTAGTCTTCATATGCAACACTAGATTCTTAGACATATTTACTATACTTTTTTTGTCACAATGTAAGACAACAGACTCCTTGATTTCTATCCTTATATCCTTCAACATCTACTTTACTTAAACAACTATATTGCAATTATTTCTTGTTGCAACATATTCTATGTCTATTGTACTTTGAGATGTATATTCCTACTTCTTACTTAATTAAGAAACCAATCTTCCTCTAGGAAAGAAGGCTCCACCAATGGAATTTTTTATGTCATCCATACTGCTTGCCCAATCAACATCAGCATAAGCACTTAAAGTAAAGTCATTAGATTTTTCATACCACAATCCAAACTTTTATGTTCCTTTTAGATAGCTAACTATCCTTTTCACTACTACATAATGTGCTTCTTTGGGGTGAGCCTGCAATCTTGCAACAATTCCAACTACATTTTCTATATCTAGCCTTATGTGAGTTAGATATGGCAAACCTCTAATCATAGATTTGTACTTCTTTTGCTCAATAGTAGGTATCTCATCTTTTATAGATAACTTGTGTCTAGTTACCATATCTATTCCAATGGGTTGACATGTTTCCAAATGAAACCTTTTCACTAAATCATTCAAGTACTTAGTTTAAGAAATAAAGATTCCTTCTTTATTCTGTACAATCTACAATCCTATAAAATATTTCATTTCTCCTATCATACTCATTTCAAATTCTCTCTTCATTTCTTCTGCAAACTTCTTACTTTCCTCATCATTTCCTTTAAATATGATGTCATCAAAAAATATTACCAAAATCATCAAACCATCATCAATTTCTTTCCAATATAGATTACTATCTTCCATACCTTTTCTATATCCAAGCTTTGTCAAATTCTTGTCCAACCTCACATACCAAGTTCTTTGTGCTTGCTTCAAACCATACAATTCTTTCTTCAGTCTACATACTATGTCCTTGTCATCTATCAAAGGACATCCTTTAGGCTACTCAATGTATACCTCTTCTTCAAGTTCTCCATTTAGAAATGTTGACTTGACATCCATCTGATATACTTTGAATTTCTTTTGTGGTACATAGGCTAAGAATAACCTTACTACTTCTATTCTATCCACTAGAGAATAGGTCTCATCATAGTCTATTCCTTCTTGCTGTGAGTAACCTTTACATATGAATCTTTCTTTGTTCCTTGCAAATTCTCCTTGTTCATTCATCTTGTTCCTAAATATCCATTTAGTTCCTATAACATTCATGTCTGCTAGTCTAGGAACTAATTCCCATGTCTCATTCTTTACTATGTGATCCAATTCCTCTTTCATAGCTTGTTTCCAATAATCATCTTTACATGCTTCATTTGCATTCTTTAGTTCAACATGAGATATCAAACATAGTTCTTTATTGATTCTACTTCTTGTCATCACACCTTTATCCTTGCTTCTGACGATCTACTCAGATGGGACATTCTTTATCATATTCTTTCATGATGTAGGAGTTGGTACCTTAACTCTTGGCTCTACTAAAGGTTCGAAGCTTTGTTCCTATCTTAACTCTCCTTCATTTTGTAAATCAGTGTTAGTCTCAAGAAATACTTCATCATTCCTTGGCTTAGTAAGAACATCATCATCTGAATTGTAATCAACTATTCTCTCTTGTATCATAAATTTCTCATCAATTCTCACATTTTCACTTTCCATAATAGTCACCAAAGTTTTCTCTTCTTTTACTTCCTCTTTATTAACCAATCTAGGCACATTATCACAATTATTCAATACTCTTTCCATACTTGCTTTAAATTCTCCAAATTGATAAGAAAGTAGACTTTTTCTAGTTTTCCTAATTTTCTTAGGACATTTAGATTAAAAATGACCTAACTCTTTACATGTCCAACAAACAAAAAATTTCATACTTTTTGGTTCTCTCTTTGTAAGTAGATCAATACCTTCCTTTATGTCTTCTTGGGATCTGGATCTATCTTCACTTGAACTTATGTTCTTCTATATGCAATAGAAGCATCTTAGATTTGAAAATTCAATACTATGTTCTTTACACAATTTTGATAACTCATCAAGAATCTCCACCATCTGGGTGTTGAATTTTTCTCTGTCAGAATTAGGATTATCTTTCCTGAGCATGCTTGCCATGGGTCTCCCAAAGTTGTTAAACTTTATCTTCAAGGACCTGGTTCTCTGATAACAATTTACAAACAATAATCCAACAACATAACTAAGAGGGAGGGGGGGGTGAATCAATTATCCAATAATTAAAAAATATATCTTCTTTAACCAAACTTAACCATTCAACCAAAGTAAATAGCAACCATAATAAGATGCACATAGACAATTACACCAAATATGTTAACTAGGGAAACCCTTGATCAAAGGGAAAACTCAGGTGGGAATGATTCCCACAAGATGATGTACTAATATAAATATTCCTTGTTAGAGTATGGACCCTATTAGGCATCTATTACAACATTTAGTACAATGAATCCTTGTTAGGAGTTGTAGTACAATGTATGCAAGAAGAGCCACTGCCCAAACATGTAATT
The DNA here is from genome assembly GCA_028749045.1 of Cupressus sempervirens. Lineage (NCBI taxonomy): Eukaryota > Viridiplantae > Streptophyta > Pinopsida > Cupressales > Cupressaceae > Cupressus > Cupressus sempervirens. The sequence goes on along the minus strand of CM053789.1, from coordinate 70,557,305 downwards.
TCAACTACAAGAAGAGCTCACTGCTCAATCATGCAATTTAATATTATGTTCTTCTTTTCTCTATTATATCAATTGAACCAATCACTGTTAGACCTTGTAGACCAAGTCATGAACCTCAGATCCAAATATCAAACCTTGGATCACTCAACAAAACCTCAACAATGAATTTTCCTTCACTATCGCACTGCTTTGCTCAACTTTGCATTCTGGTCTCTCTACTTCTTAAAAATGCTTCTCCATCACATCCACATACATCATGATATAGGAAATTTTTCTTGCTTTATACCAAGTACATAAAAAAATTCCTTGAGTCAGCTGTTAGACCTTCTCAATTAATTATTATAGGACCACATTAATAACATGTTACACTTAGTGATAACATTAATCTTCCATCTTGCAACTTGAATATCTTTTTATACATGTAATATCATGATGAGAGAGTTTAAACATGTCATAATCAACATGTCTTATACACATCCTCAACCTCAATTCTGAGAATTACAATTTTGCTAAGAGATATAACAAGTTTATTAGAACATGCTTCTGTAAACTCTACCTCAGAACATACATCACCAAAACTTACATAACTTCTTCCAAACTTATAATTTTTTCTTTTGATGTTAATTGCATATATTAGATACTCAAAAGTATCTCCCATAACTTTGGATAGTTTCAATACTCAACTATCCATCCATATCAACTTTATCTTTTCATTGTTCTTCTATCATATACCACATAAAACTGCTATGTTGACATCAATGACAAACTCAGTCATGAATGTAACATATCATCATAGTAACATCTCTACAATACACCCCCATACAAATATCATCAGAATTCAGGCTTTGAACCAATCTTCCAACAATCTCTTCAATCTTCCAACAAGATGTTGCATCAATTATAACACCTCGACATTCAGTCGAGCCATGTGAGAGCTATTTTCGGTGAATACATTTAGACATGGACAAGTGACTACATGATTCCACTTTCACCAATCACATATCTTGAACAATGTGCAATAGGGTCCAATTAATGTTCCCCCAATACTTAGGAGTATTCAATCAGATCACAACTTCACCTCATTCTTAGAAAAACTCATGGGTCATTCTATCTATGCTGGAAAGGTAGGGGCATTTTTTCATCAAATTTATAATGTAGAATGCTTGGAGATACCTTACCTACATCATAATGTTATCCTATCATGTGCCAGTCACTCATCACAATGTATCATGGATGGCCTTTGAACACCTATAGTATTTCCCCTATATCTAATTTCCAAAACATATTTGCAAAGGAAGTCTCTTTCTTCGGTGAGTCTAATTATATATGTTAGTTTGTCTTTGGACAAGGACCACTAGATGAATAAAAATGCCAAGCCATTTTTATTTGAAACCAATGAATGCTTTTATACTTGTGACTTCAAACCTCTATACTCAAACTTATACTAAACTTCAAACTTGTCCTTGTAGGCTTGCACATATGAACTTTGCATCTTGGATTCATGCTTTTACACTGATGGATTGACATGTTTAAACTAATATGTTGTGTTCTTGAGCCTATCAAACTTCAAATTTTAACTTTTGATTGTGAACTCCAAACAATGTGGACCTTTGAACTGAAATTCAATCTTGGATCTAGGGCTTGAACCAAGGAACTTATAACATGTATTTGCACCATAGAATCACTAAACTTCTTGAACTTGTTGAACGTCTAGATTGTTGAACCAAGATGAATCAAAATAAGCCATCGAACTTGCATGAGAGAATTGAACCACTTCAAACCACATAAATTTCTTTGAACTTAGTTCAAAGAGTTTCAAGACCGTAAACTTAAAATTTTATTATTGAGGATCTATATGAGGGCTAACATCAGAAAATCAGCCTGCCCTAGGATAGGCAGAGAATTCCACATGGACATTATGACACTCATCATTTTCATGTTGTCCAATATATTGTAAGCATAGTTGTAATTATCTTGGTATGTGCCTTGACCTTGACCTAAGTTGATTTTAGTTGTGGCTTCTCTTTATCAAAATTTGTAAGGTCACTCTATGACACTTGTGCTTGGGTGGATGGTGCCCCATTGGTTTTATGCTCCTCTATTTTATTTGTAGTATGTCCTACTTCCAAATATCTTTTATTTTCCCTAGTATGAGCTATAACTAGTGCATCACCATTCACTGCACATAATTCTTCTTCTTTCCAATTCATGAAATAAGTGTTAGGTAGACTTGGGTCATGTTGTTGTTCAGTTGTATCTCCAGCTACCTCTGGTTGTGCACTTGTAGCACTTTGAACCATCAATACTTGATTGATGACCCCATTAGAACATGTTGCCTAATTATGCAATTGATTACATGGATAGCACCATTCATATTTAGTAGCTAAGTTATTTTGAGCTGGTACCATGTCCTTGATAGCATTTAAAGGTGTTGGTGCATATATCAGAAAAAGCCTTGGGTTCACATTTTGTCTATTCCCTTGATAGTTATTCTCATAGGGAGGCCTTGCACCTTAATTTTTTTGTTTTTTTCCCCCTCTCTATTGTTTGTAAGGTGGTTTTCCTTGGTATTGTTGCTTCTTGAGGCTCACCAACTCATTTCCTATAGTTTGTAGGATATTCTCCATCTTCTATTGAATACTCTTAATCTCTTGTAGTTCTTGGGATGGCCCTACAGTACCCAAGTTACTTGTTGTAGCAATTTGTAAGGTTGGAATGATGGGTAGTGATGAAAGAGGAGGAATGGTGAGGGGTGTATTCAACTGAATATCTAGGAAAATAGGTATTGGAGACCTTAGTGCTATGTTTCTAGCCTAGATTAGGCAATTCTTGACTCTCATAGCTAAGTCATATGGTTGTGGCAATGAGACTCCTCCCATAGATTGGATCAAGACTGATATATCATTATTTGGGCTCCTTAGATAATACAAAAAGGCATATTTTGTGGGGACCTAATCTGGATTGGAATTCTAGTCCAAGTCCTTTGGAATATCATGTTGAAATTGGTCATCTACTCTTATGGGGCCCTTTTTACACTAGCTAATTGCTCCAACAAGAACAAATTATCTGAATTATCTTCAAAATATCTACTCATAGAATCACCTAATGTATCCCATGAATTAATTGAACTGACAATGAGGCTTCAAAAATACTATAGATCATTTACTTTGAATGAAGGAACAAATAGCTTCACAACAACATCCTCTTTAGTAACATGATGCACATTGCACAATGTTGCAACACCCTTGATATACTCAAAGGTTGTTGTTTGACCTTCTCTAGTGAAGTCTAGTAAGCTTTTTAAGGTAGCTAAGGGGATGTCATGGTATTGAGAAAAATATAGTGGACTTCCTTGATTGAAAGGAATGAAAGTATATTGCCTTTCCATTGGTACTTGGAAAATTCTCCTCCTTGGAACAACAACTCATCTTACCACAATGATCGGATTTGTTGGTGGAGGAGTAGATCTAGCCTTCCTTATATGAACAGGGGCCTCTTGAAATCTTTTAGCTATTCTACCTCTCCTTCTATGTTGGGAAAGCTCCTTATATTCAAAACTAGTAGAGATACTCCTTATCTATGCTCTAGTTCTCATAAGTCATATGCACTAATCTATCTTTCCATAGCTTAGAGTTGCCAGATGTGTATATATATTTTTTTACCTCTAAATAGGTTAATTTTTTGTTGTACATGTAGACACCTAAAAACCTTTAGAAAATAAAGTATTTTTATTTTCTGAAAAAATTTTGATGACATCATCATTAATTAATTAATTAATTATTTAATTAATTTATTTATTTTTATGCCATTAAATCCCTTTATCTTAATTAAAAATATTTAATTAAGGAATCCCTCCCAAAAATGTTTAAATCTTATTTAAACATTATTTCCTTATTTATTAATTATTTAATTAATAAATTGACCAAAAAACCCAAAATAAATAAAAAAATTATTTTTTGCCCAAAACTTGGCCAATTTCCTTAAGACCACTAACCTCTTCCAAAATCTTCTAATCCTTCTTTAATTTTGATTAAAGGCTAATCCCATCATTTGCTACCCCTAATCTCAACTCAAAATATTTAATTAAGATTAAATATTAATCCTCATGTTTATTAAAAAAGTTTTAATAAATATCTCCTCAACCCAAACCCTTGAAATAAATAAAACTTTATTTATTTCCTAAAAATCTAATTTATCCTCGTCCTAAGAAGTTCTAGACTCTTCTAGAAAGTCTTCATCCTCATTCTAGGAAATTCTAGACTCTTCTAGAAAGTCTTCATCCTCATCCAAAGCCTAGACTCTTCTAGAAGATGTCTTTAACCCTAATCCTAATCCCCTCCTAACCTTGTCACATTCCCTAAACATGGGTTAAAACTTACTAACCCAAGCCCAAGTTAACAAATATCTCCTCCTTCACCCACCCTCATTAAATGCCATCCACTTGCCTATCCCTAAGCTAATCCTAAACCATCCTAATCCATCCTCTAATCATTTGCACAATCCTAAGCAAGCTTAAAACCTTCCTAATCAAGCCCAAGTCGAAATTGCTCTCATCTCCCTCAAAATATCTCAACCATAAAACTTTATGAAGTCCACTAGGCCATAAATGACTCTTCCAAGCCCTTTTATTGCTCTTACAAGCCATTATGAGGGTCTTTATGAAGATTTTATCCCTTGAGCCTCCTTTGTTGACTCATCCTTCCCCTTTCCTCCATCCTCTCACCATGTGACATGTGTCACTCCTTGATTTGCTATAACGAATCACAATCTAAGTGCTCTCCTCTCATGCAATCTGAGCCCTCCATAATCTTTTTCCCAACCTTGCATCTTAGCCCTCAATCCCTCAAGCCTCTTGCCTAAAAATTGGATCCTTTCCCTTTGCAAAATAACACAATCCATGAAGTAAAGTTATAATGCTATTTTGAGAGCCAAATCCATACTAAAGCCATCTATCCACACCAAAAATCCACAATCATCCATTGAAGCCTTTGGAAGCATATTGAGCATACATCCTATCCATTTAGATAAAGCCACTCAACAAGAGAGCTTCCCATTGAGAGAGCCCATTAATGGCTCATATTTTCAATTGAGAGCTCATCTTAGTCTATCTTGAAGTTTATGAATTTTGTTTAATTTGTAGAAGCTTTATTTAAATTTGATTTCTATTAGCATACTAACATTGCTCATATACAACACACCAAAAAAAACAAATAAATATAGAGAAAACTAAAAATATCTTTCAGTCTCACCAGGTGTGCTAGAATTGTTATCTCTAAAAGTTGCCCCTTGACTGGATCCTAAGATTTAGTCAATTTGAGCAACATGGAAATACTCCTAAGGTAGTGGGTGTACCAAAGGTAGCAATGAATCTTTTGGTTATAGGCTAGTTCCTTATTATGCTTCACCTATTAGCTCTTCAAACATTAAGTTAAACTTGAGAGTGAAAGGGATAGAAGGAGTACTAGAATTTAAACCTAAGGCTAAGGTGATGCACCAAACATTAAGATGAGAATGTCATCAAGTAGACATGTGGGAGCTTTCTTGAATGGTTAAGGGTGACACAACACTAATCTTAGAACACATTCATAAATAAATATTTCACAAGAAGGACAAACTTTAGACAAGATGCTAAAGAGAATGATAGCTTTCACATTTTAACAAAACTTGAAAAGAAAGAAAAATTTCACAACTTGCAACTTGTATGAAGATTTGAAACCTCACTTGCAGATAAAGACTAAGACAAAAGATCAGGGACTCAAGAATGAAACACAAGAGTACATCAGATTAGTAGCTTACACTAAAACAATGAACACAATAAGGACCTTGAAATGTTCCTTTATTCAAGCCTCTGAGGTAAGTCAATAGTATTTCATCTAGTGGTTACAAGTAACATGCAAAAAAGTGTGAAGGACTCCGAAGAGATCATGACAGGTTCACTTTTTGCAAAAAAATTGGAACCCCTAAAACTAATTTACAATTTCCTTTTTATAGAGTTTACACATAACTCTGAATATTTCATTGAGTTTGTTACCCCACTATTCGTGCAATATGCAATGTTTCTGGCTAAGAGTCCTTTTCCAGATCTTGAAATTGAACTTGAAGCATTTTGCATACTTCAACTTCAAGTTTGTGTCCAATCATTCCCCTTCACATGACATATCCATCATCCGCTAGCCCGAGTCTAATCTTGTGAAGTTGAAGATGAAGTTGGAGTTCATTCAAATTAACTTCAACTTCAACCTCGACTTCATTTTTTTCTAACTCTTTCTTGTTTTCTTGAAGGTGATGTATTATAATTGATGAGATCATTTTTGAGGCATAATATGGGTCCCACCTGATGGAAATCTTGAAAAATATGAAGGGCAATAATTATGATAGCTAGGTAAACTCACGTCAAAGTACAATTGCTTTTATGGGAAAAGGTGATATCATGAGGAGTGGATCCACATGCAAATTTTATGGGTATTAATTGAAGACAACCTTGCTAGTCTTGTCAGGTATAAGCAACATGCTTGTTATAAATACTTTCATTTTCTCATATCTCTGCTAGGATTTCCTAAAATCATTTGTTAAAACTCGCTTTTGGCTATTATAATTGTTCATATTCATTTTGAATTCTTAGCATCAACTGGTAAGAAAAAGAGGTGAAGGGCTAAGGCTCAAAGTATCCTCAAAGTATCTACGAGATGCTCAAAGTATCCTCCCCACCCATAAGGAATCTGTCTTAGAGAGGAGTTTCACTAGGAACCCACTCCCTCAAGATCCATGAATAGTGTTCATGGGGGCTTAATTACTATGTGTGTACAAATGTTAATTCCTGAAAACAAATCTATCCAAAAGCAATCAAAAAGCACAAGGTGGTACACTTAACACTTTAACTAATGTGAGGTGAGTCCAAAGATGTGGAACATTTAACCCCTCACACAAGCCAAAACGAGTCCAAGAAATTAGTGAGTTCTAGAAAGCACAAAAGGGTTGCCTTGTGGAGCCTTTAACGCTTATGTCTTGTAGACCCCTCCCCTATTTAACGTGGTGCTGAGCTTGCAACCATAGGGTGGAATGAAGGGCTGGTGGATTAGCGAGTCCAATAACCCAAGATAGCTAATTAGATCTATCACTAAAGACTAAGCCTGCTAAATGAATACTAACAAAGATCACACCCTAGTATCAATTTATGCATGTGTTGTAAAATGAAAATACAGAAGGAAACACAAAAGCTCAACATGAAAGATGTTTGTTTTAGATCCAAATGAAGTGTTATCAGCTGAGGAAGATTACCTGGTGATCCTTGCAATGCGCTTAGTAGATTTTTACCTACTTCTAGCAACTTTAGCATGTTTTTCCCATTGTCACAAAAACCGCTATTATGCCGTTAAAAAAAAATCAAAAAACATAGAAACACTAGAAATCACGAACAGTCAGCAGAAAAATTAGAAAACATGCAAATCAATGCAAAAATTTGCCTCTGTCAGCAGAGTTTCACGAGAAATTCCTGACAGTCTGCGCGAAGAAGTTTTACGGCCCACACGAGATCAAATTCGGCTCTCGCAAAATTAAACTCAGCTCGTGTGAAGAAACAGGTCTCGCGCGAAGTTTTGTGCACCAAAGAACTTTCTTGCGCAATGCAAAAAGAATCTTTGTGCGAAGATTCTAGATCCTCACGTGAAAATGAACAATTTCATGCGAAGATTCTCGAATCTGTACGAAATAGTACGGACAGAGAACAAAAAAATGATTAAAAAAATACAGAAAGAGGCTAGAAAATTTGATTTTCGTGCCCCACGGTGGGCACCAGAAATGTATATGTGAAAATGTAGCCTATGCTAACACACACACTTCAACACAATCATTGCATGCGGATTCATCTCGGAATGAACATTGGATTGTTCATTCAAAATTTGCCCTGCAAAGTGACCTGTTGCCTTCTATCTAAAGGGATTTTGCCTGTTAATATCCTTAGAATCAAGGTGCAGGCAACTAGACCCTCTAAGAATGAAGGATTTGACAATGGAATTAAGCTAAGAACGAGTATGCAGATTAATCTAAAATGAAAGATGCAATGTAATTTAAGAAAAAATAAAGAAAACTAGATTAAGCATATGCATGATTAAACTAAAATGAGATTAAAGTAAGAATGAGAATGTATGCAAGAAATGGAAGTAAATATGAGCATGAATTTCAGCAGTGATTCGATGCAAATTATCCAAATTCATCCTCTCAAAATGAAGAGATGAGGGTCTCTTAAATAGACTTTCCTAGAATCCATCAACGGTTGAGATCGATTCGGATCAACGGTCAGGATTGAAGATGAGGTTTAGTCATAAAGGGAGATTCCCAAATTAAAGGGAGTTAACATACTTAATTTGAGTAAAATAAGGAGTTAACTATTTTAATTTGAGTAGAAAAAGGAGTTAACTGATTTAACTCATTTTTGATCAATAGTGAACTGGAAATTTCCCTTTTTGAACTAAAGGGAGATTTTGTTGAGATATTTAATTTAATAAAATGAGATATGCTCTCATAATTACTTTTTCAATTTAATTAAATAATCTTCAATTAATTAGAGACACTTTTCTTATTTAATTAAATAACTTCATTTAATTAATTAGGAATGGCTTCCCATTTAATTAAATAACTTTGTTTAATTAATTAGAAGTAAGTTGACCATTTAATTAAATAATTTCATTTAATTAATTAGAAATACCTTTCTCATTTAATTAAATAAGTACATTTAATTAATTAATATAGGCGTATTTATTAAATTAAATAAATTTAATTCCATAGTACATTAGTCTTAGGATATAATTTAATTTAATTAAATTATAAATACTTAATAATTAAATTAAATATTAATCAAGTAGGTTTAATGCGACTAATATGAGTACGTGCTATAGGAATTAAATAAGAAATATGATGAATGCAGATTAGGGTTTTTCTACATCTGACAATTAAGTCAAGTAGAGAATAGTAGAATGAGAATTGCCTATTAGAATACAGCTTTGGGATTGATCAGAAATATACCAGAATTGGTATAATGGCAATGAGCCAATTTTGGGGTATTACAACAAGGATCTCTAGGCAAGTGAATCTTGTAAAGAGTTCAAGAGGGTAAATGACGTGTTCCTTAGGAGGTTAGTGTTTGAAATTCAAGGGCACAAAAATCATAGATTATCTGAGGAATCGATGCAAGCCATTAAAATTTATGGGTGTTTTTATATTTAGTTTTCAAAATTCACATATCTCAGAGTTGGGGGTTTTTCTTGTGAACCTCTTAAGCTCCCACACTATTGATTAGACAACATTATTTTATCTGAGATATTTAGAAGATTATCTCTAGCATGAAGCTTAACCTTTAAGGATCTAGAAAGAACACCTAGATACCTGAGATTGATTAAAAGATAACGAGGTCCAATCATAAGTCATAGATTCATCCCTAGAACAAGGCTTGATCCTCAGGAGTCGGGGTTTAGACTGTCCCAATACCTATCCATCGAACTCTAAGAAGAGTTGTTATAAGATTGATTAGTTGATGAAAAGATAGGATAGATAGAAAAGATGCCAAATAGAAAGGAACAAGATGCCCCGAGTGATAAGATGCCCTAAGTGATAGATGGCAAAGATGCCAGATAAAAGGGAACAAGATGCCCCGAGCATGAAGTATTCAATGATGTAATCATCCTGTCCCCTTGGGAGCAAAATCAAAAGATGACACACCAAAAATATGATTTGAAGCAGTATATCATGTCAGCAGAATCTAGAAGAGATCAGAATGATCTAAAGATTGGGTTGATTTGAAATGATTGCGAAGTCAAAAAAAACCAATTTTGACCAAAAGTTGACCAGATTCAACCATAGTTGACTTAAGTTGACTATTTTCAAAACTAATTTTGAAAATATGGAGAATATAAAGTTGAAAGGATTCCAAGAATCATAAAATATCAGAAAGATTTGGGCTGCACAAGCATTCGATCACGTTGGTCCCCAAAATTTTAAAATGCATTTTTAAGACTCTTAAGTGTGTCAAATTTGGAATTTGATCCCGAAAATGGATCCAAAACGGTCCAATTAGCTAGGGGTGCAACTTTTACACAAATTCGAGCACTTTGAAAAATTTGGTCAACACCTATATAAGGGCTCGAAGGGTCATTTTCAATTCATTTGTGCCTTTTGTCTTGTAGTGATTATGAGCTCTGATAGAGACATGGTAGTGAACATGAGATATCATCATTTTGAGTGCTCCAAATGACACAGCTAGCCAGCAGACTATGGACCACTAGTGAGTCATCGATTTCCCATCTTCATACTTTTATTTTCACGCATTCCGAGTTCATTTATGCACATTTTTAGCATGTTTTAGGTTTGTGAAATATTTCTTCGTGCGAGACCAATCTCTTCTCGCATGAAGATCTTCTTTATTCACTCAAAGAAACAGGATACGCTGTTTCATCGCACAAGGCTGGAGAATCTTCGCGCGGGGCAATTTTGGTTTCGTGCGAAGGTGGAGAGTCTTCGCGCAAGGGAATTCTTGCTTCGCGTGAGAGCCTCTTTTCTCACACGAGAAGATCTATCTTCACGCGAGGAGATCTTCTTTCATGTGAAAGCTAGATTCTTCGTGCAAAGAAAGAACTATTTTGTGTGAAACTGTATGTCTTCGCGCAAGATTTCATGAATCTCACACGAAATCCCATGACAGTTTTGTGATCTCACACTTAGAAATTGCATTTTATTTCATTTTGATGCGTCATTTCGACTTGATACTGATCATTTTTTTGTCTTTTTTTTTTGGTTTTTGTGTGCGCAGCAGGTCTTTGGAGATATTTCATTCAAATCTCATTATCCATTGTATGGAGAGTTATTACAGAGTTTGGATGATGCAGATCGAGCACACATTGCCCAATTGGATTTGTCTTCACTATGCAGGATTCCAGCCGTGATGGTGAATCACGACCTTCTTATTGCATTCGTAGAGCATTTCCATTCAGAGATGAACACATTTCATTTGCCAATGGGTGAGATGACAATTATCCCAGAGGATATATGGAGGATATTGAGGATCCCATTTCAGGGTGCCCGAGTCATCTATGATATAGTGCCTCGATTACGGACAGAGGCACTTTCCATTTTATTTGGGAGAGAGCTACCGAGGGGCAGAGCCATCAGCTGGGATGAGTTGATGCATACCTATGGACCCACACATAGGTTGGCATCCATGCTGGGTATTTTCTTGAGCTACTTCCTATGTCCTGACAGGGGACAACATGGATTGGAGTGTGGATAGGGTGTCATGCTCCGTAGGATGGTTGAGGCACTTGAGATCTTTGGGTTCGGTCAGTGCATGTTGGCCCATCTTTTCCATGAGATGTGTGAGGTCATCTTCCATGAGAAGAAGACCATGGCAGTGGGTGTGTATGTGCTATAGATCTAGGCCTAGGAGCATCTCTCTGTATGTAGGCCAATTTTTGAGGATTCTCAGGAGCCCATGGAGCCTTACATCTATAGATATCGAGGGCATATTACCCAGGCCCACCTGGGTAAGACTGAGTACTAGTGGACACATCTTGATGACCTGGTGTCTATTATATGGTGACCTTGGAGAGAGACAGAGGACTGGGATGATGCCCTGAGAGAGCTACCTTGGATGTTTAGTTCTTGACTACTGGTAGGCAGGACGACATCAGTTACAGAGAGATTCATGATCTCACAAGTGTGGTGGTAGTATGGCTGACCACAGGACATTTCGACTGAGTATTGTGCCTATGCTAGGGTACAAAGGGATATTGAGTGGGGATGGCCTCCACGGATGGATCTAGGATGATCCATGATAGATATCTGCAGTTTGGCTTCTGTTCAATGGGACTATCTGCCAGAGGTAGTAGATGCAGGGATGATGCCTGCATATCAGGAATTTTTGATGAGCCATCCATTTCCACACTTCATAGATCTAGTAGGGATAGCAGGGCAGGTACAGGGGCAAGGACGGGTGCCCCAGTAGCAGCGGGCACAGCCAAGGTGCCACCACAGGTCCAGCACTGGGTACAATAGATACCTATTCCCCCATGTTAGATGGGGTCAGACCCAGGTGCTGGGGGCAGTGGGGTAGGACATAGTCAGCAGAGGAGGCAGAGGATAGAGGAGCAGGCCCCTGAGTAGGAGGTCCAAAAGTAGTAGGTGCCTCCACAGCCACAAGTACCTCCACAAGAGATGGTTGATGAGGATATTCTGGATCAGCCAGCAAATGGGGTACAGGATACGGTTTGGCAGTACCGAGAGCTAGTTTGTGCGGCCTCTCGATAGTTGGGAGAGTTGCAGATTGCATTGGCAGTCAGGGATGCGCAGCTGGTAGAGTGATAGTGAGAGACAGACCGTCAGAGAGAGCACGCGGAGACTATAGAGTGTAGGCTGGAGCTAGCACAGGATAAATCCGCTTCCAATTTTCTTGTGCTGCATATTATTATGCTACATACACCAGTGTTGTACCTGATGAGACATTGCAGGTGCAGCGATTCTCTCAGTATGCGCGAGAGTTTGGAGGTGCATGACCTCCTATCAGGCCGGATATGCCACCACCGCCTCTATCACCTGCTCCTCTTGGAGGAGAGAGTTCAGGATAGAGTTAGATGCTCTGTGCCTGATTTTTTATTTTGATCTCTAGCTATGTATCGATTGGTGTGCCAACAGCACATGTATCATTTTTGATCGATTGCGCTTGAGTAGCGCCCATTTTTGTACTAATCCATTCTATGATATATATATATATATATATATATGAGATTTTGAGCCGAGTATTCCTGTGTACATGTCATTGTCTGTTTTTTTTTGCTCTGATGTACATGAGATGTATGTTTAGATAGAACACATATGTATGAACTGACATCTGATGTAGTGTTGTGTGTTTTTATTTGACAGTCACAGGTATTCCATTGAGGAGTGAAAATCAACGAATCAAAAGCTTGTGCAGCCATGGAAGAATCTGATGCATGTGGAATATGAACATAATTAGCATCGAATTATGTGCTAATGCAAATGGAGTATGTAATGCAAGACTATGTTAAATGCAACCCTAGGTCTGGTTACCAAGCTTCTTCGATTTATCATCATTGGATATAAAATAAGGCTCATTTTTATACAATTCCCACTGACATTGCAATCATGAAAATATGAATATAACATACGTTATTGGGATGTCGGGATTAAATGTAAGCATTCGAGGCACAAGAAGCCAGAATGACCAGAACATTTGTCCCTTTTAATGTAGCAAGTTAACATAAGCATCAAAGCATGAACGCTAGGATGACCTAAATGTTGCTTGCATGATAGGCACACCAAACACATGGGAGATTCTTCTTATGCTAAGTATTTAGTATTCATTCTGTCCGCAACAACCCTTGCATTTGTAACTTGAGACAAAAATATGCTAGATATACTCGCAGTGTCCTGTACGTTCACTTAATAGGATGAGTATCAGTATGTACTATAGCATGAAGAGTTCACTCCAACAAACAAGGAGAAGAACCAATGTCATTGACGTATCTCTATAAAAGGAGTCGAGGTACACACAGCCATCCAATATGAGATGGAGGCTCTTATAGTGGACACCCCTCTTATAGGAATAGGTCAACTTATTAGAACTAAACCATAAACAAAAAGTAAAGAAAAAGATCATGTCCCCAGTCATTACTTCTATAGTCAAAGATGACATCATTGAGTTGCTCAAGGAGATATGATAAAGCAAAACAAAGAAAACAAAGAAAATGCTCAGCATATCCAAACAAGTATATCATCATTTTTTTTTAAGTTCAATATTTTCAAGATTTATGTCAAATGCCAATTACCAGAACAAGTTTGAAAGAAATCTCTTTAGTAGGGTGACAATAGTAGGCAGACGCAGTCAGAACGACTGGTGACTGAGGTCAAAGAAGAATCTTCACAATGAAGAACCTAAGAAGGACTAAGTGACAGTAGACAGACACAGCCAGGATGACTGGTGACTGACACAAAAGAGATCTTCCATAAAGGAATCTTGAGACATGACCCGAGAAATGGTAGGCAGACACAGCTGAAACAACTGGTGACCATTGCAAAAGAGATTCTATGAGGAGAATCTCAAAAAGAGTGACACTGGCGACAATAGGCAGATGCAGTCAGAATGACTGGTGATTGTTGTGAAGGAGATTCTATGAGGAGAATCTCAAAAAGAGTGACACTGGCGACAGTAGACAGACATAGTCAGAATGACTAGTGACTGTCACAAAGGAGATTCTATGAGGAGAATCTCAAAAAGAGTGACACTGGTGACAGTAGGCAGACGCAATCAGAACAACTGGTGACTGTCGCGAAGGAGATTCTATGAGGAGAATCTCGAAAAGAGTGACACTAGCGATAGTAGGCAGACACAGTCAGAACAACTGGTGACTATTGTGAAGGAGATTCTATGAGGAGAATCTTGAAAAAAGTGACACTAAGGGTGGAATGTCCCTGACCTATGACAAGACCCAATCCATGGATACATGAGCAGGAAAAGTAGGAAAGCGAAAGTATGAAAGCGAAAGCATGAAATTGACTATACAGAGTAGCTAGAAGATGCACTGCAAGATGGAGCATTGGGAACAAGAGGCGCTTGTTTACCAGGTTTTCACCTTCTTGAAAGGATTTTCCTTTTTTTTTTTTGCTACCATGATGCCTATTTCTAGGTTTTCATCAATGGCACTTTTTTTTGTTTTTCAATTTTTTTGGTGTTACAAAGGCGCCTATTGCTAGGTTTTCACCAGGGTAACAATTTTTTTCAGGACTTTTTTTGATTTTTATGATTTTTTTCAAGACATTTAGATATGTACAGACAGCTTGCTGAGATTGAATCAACTGTAAAACCGCTTCAGGTGGAGAGTGTTCATAGGCTCCTTAAGCACTTCTCCTTCGGTTGTGGAAAGTTGATAGGCGCCAGATCCATATACTGCAGTAGTGATGTAAGGACCTAGCCAGTTTGGTTCAAACTTTCCCTTTTGCATTCATTGTTGTTGATTCTTAGGATTCTCTCTCAGGACGAGATCACCCAACTGGAAGTCACATGGCCTAATTCTCTTATTGTAGCTCCGTGCCATTCTTTGTTGATATGCTCGTAGATGATCACAGGCCACTTGTCGTCGTTCATCTAGCAACACAAGATCTTGAAGCTGGGCTATCCTATAGTCATCATCTATGATAAGACCTTTCATAGAGATTCTCAAGGTAGGAATCTCGACCTCTATTGGAAGCATAGCATCTGCCCCCATATACCAATGCAAAAGGAGTCATGCCCATTGGAGTTCTAATACTTGTTCTATATGCCCACAGGGTTGGATTGATCTGGAGATGCCAGTCTCTCCCTGACTTACTGACTGTGCGATGAAGAATTTTGAGGATTGCCTTATTGGATGCCTCAGCTTGGCCATTACCCTGGGGGTAATAAATGGAAGACCAATGTTGTGTGATCTTGAATTTCTTGCACAGTTCCTTAAGATCTTTATTTTTGAACTATCCTCCATTGTCAATAATGATTAAGGATGGTATACCATATCTACAGATGATTTAGTTTATGATAAAAAGTGCTATAGTTTTTCCATCAGCAATTGTGAGAGGAACTGCCTCTACCCATTTCGTGAAATAATCTGTAGCGGTGATAATGAACTTATGTCCATTAGAAGAGGTTGGGTGAATTTGCCCCACCAAGTCAAAGGCCCATTGTTGAAATGGCCATGTTGTAGTAGAGGGAATCAACTCTCTAGCTGGAGCATGGATGAGATTCCCATGTAGTTGACACTGTTTGCAGGACCTAGCATATTTAATAGCTTCTTGTTCCATTTTAGGCCAGTAGTAACCAGCACGAAGGAGTTTGTAACCTAGTGTTAGGCCATTGGAATGAGATTCACAAATGCCTTCGTGAATGTCAATTAGTGCACGTTTGGACTCGTCAGGTTCTAAACACCTAAGGAGTGTTCCGTTGAGACCTCTCCTATACAGATCATCAGCAATAATGACATAATGTGAAGCGTTACGGATTAAGTAATGTTTCTCATTCCGGGTCAGACCTTCTGGAGTGGTTTGATTATGAAGGTAGGAATAGATGTGATGGTAGCGAGATGATTCTTGTCCTATAATAGAATAGATCATCTTGGAATCAGGTGTGTCATAGGCTGGGTAGTGTAATGCTTCCACCAAGAAATCATGTCATAGATCATTTTTTGGCATTTGTAGAAGGGTGGCCAGAGTGGCCATGGTGTCAACCACTTTATTATCTGCACATGGAACTTGTTGGAAGGTGATGTGTGCAAAATATTTTGTCAAGTCATCAACCATGCATTTGTAAGGAATTAGTTTTTCATCCTTTGTTTGATACACATCATTTACTTGGTTGATGACAAGCTGAGAGTCACCAAAGATATCCAACTAATCTACTCTCCATTCAGTTGTAATTTTCATACCATTGATCAAAGCTTCATATTCAGCAATGTTATTTGTACAAGGAAATAGAATCTTGTACATTTTGGGCAATGAGTATCTCTGTCGTGTGATGAAAAGTAATCCAACACCTGATCCTTGTTGTGTGAAGGATCCATCGAAGAACATAACCTATGTATGATGAGTGAGTGTTAGAATTGACTCATCTGGAAAATAAATGTTTATTGGTAGAAGACTCTGTATGGGTGCCTCAGCCAACTGGTCTGCAATTGCTTGTCCCTTTATAGCTTTGCATTCAACATATTGGATGTCAAACTCACTTAGTATCATGACCCATTTAGCCAATCTTCCTGTGAGAGTTGCCTTACTAAGAAAATACTTTAATGGATCTATTTTAGCCTCAAGCCATGTAGTGTGGGCAAGCATGTAGTGTCTCAACTTTTGGGAAGCAAAGACAATTGCCAAGCAAGCTTTCTCAATAATGCTGTAATTTTTCTCATAAGAGACCAATGTTCGGCTCAAGTAATAAATAGCTCTTTCTTTGTTATCATTATCTTCCTGAGCCAACAGGATCCCCAAAGATGTTTCAGTGGCTGAAATGTATAAAAGCAAAGGCTTCCCATGCATAGGAGGCATCAGGATTGGTGGATTGACAAGATATTGTTTAATCTGTGTTAAGCTTTGCTCACAATCCTGGCTCCAATTGAATTCCACACCCTTATGTAAGGTCTTTGTGAAGGGTTGTGATTTATCCGCCAATTGTGAAATAAACCTGTGAATAGATTGAAGCCTTCCCTGTAGTCCTCTCATCTAATTGATGTTTTGAGGTGGAGGCATGTCCATTATTTCTTGTACTTTTTTTGAATCTACTTCAATTCCCTTTGTAGAAACAATATATCCTAACAGTTTTCCTGATGTGACACCAAATGCGCACTTCTTAGGATTGAGCCGAAGACTAAACTTTTCCATATGATCTAGGATTGGTCCCAAATCGTGCAAATGAGTATTGCATTTAGTGCTTTTGACCAAGTTATCATCAACATAGTCCTCCATAGTTCTATGCATCATGTCATGGAAAATTGTAGTAACAACCCACTGATACGTAGCTCCAGCATTCTTTAAACCAAATGGCATCACATTCCAACAAAAGGTTCCCCATGCACATGTGAAAGCTATTTTCTCTTGATCTTTTGGTGCAATTTTTATCTGATTGTATCCAGAAAAACCATCCATAAGTGAGTACATCTCATTTCTAGCCGTCATGTCCAAAATCATATCAATATTAGGGAGCGGAAAATCATCTTTAGGACATGCCAAGTTAAGATCACAGAAGTCTGTACAAACTCTGATAGACTTATCATGCTTGAACATAGGCACAATATTGGATATCCATTCAGCATAATCAATTGCATGGATGAAAGCAGCCTTCAAAAGTTTCTCCAATTCGGCTTTGACTAGCAATGCAACATGAGGATGCATTTTCCGAAGCTTCTGCTCAACTAGTTTGATGCCTAGTGCTATGGACAAGTGATGCATGATAAGATCAGGATCCAATCCTATCATGTCAAAATATGTCTAGGAAAAATTTATTTTCTTCTCCTTGAAAAAGGCAATGAATTGTTCCTTTTCTTCAGTTGACAATGACTGAGCTAGATGTATCACATGAGGATGTTCTTCTGTGCCCAGGTTAATCAGCTGTGTTGGCTCTATTAACACTGATGATCTCTCCTGAAAGTGAGTGGGGAGGACATCAAATATCTCATCTATGAGCACCTCAAAGAGGTTTTCACCCTTGGATACATCTTTTGTTTTTACTATTTTTGGATCCGCCACTGCCACAATGTGGTTTTCACCATGGAACCTCTTGCATTTTTTCCTTTTAATTATGTGATTGAGATATTTGATGTCGGCCTTAGTCATGTTGACACTCTTCTCATTGGTGGAAGATGTTATAGGTTCGATAGCATTTAGGTAACAGGCAAGAGCATAGTCATTCTGGAACATGGGGACTTCGTTAGATGCATTAGGGTTCCAGTCTATAACATCAGGATGTGCGAGTGAGAGAGTAGTGGCTGGTTCAATTGTGTTCATAGTATAGTCATTAAATGTCTAGACCAGTAATTTGAGACCTACGGCGACCTCATCCACAGGTGTATTCAAATGTCTCAGAGTATGAACGTTAGTAATTGATGACTCTAGGACACTAGTTGGATCAGACTCATGTGACCTATCCCTAGACGTTTCACTCACTTCAATTCAATTTTCATAGACATGCACTTGGTCAATGTCTTTATCAGTAGTCACTTCTGAAATATTTTCAAATTCATATTCATGAGAATTGGTGCTACATGGTGAGAGACTATAGAACTCCCCAATAGTGATAGGGACATACTCTCCTTCATCCTCTAGATTCTTACACAAATACTCAATATGGCATGATTTACTAGATTCTCCCTTTTTTGAATGATGTTTGAGTTGCTCAGCATTGTCCTCAGAAGAATCACTAGTATCATCCATAGTGCTAACACATGGCACAAAGTCATCTGGCTCAGCAAAGAATTTAGCAAGGTCATAAGGAATAGGATGAGGGTAAGAATCCTCATCATCAGACTCCTCCTCTTGAGTACCTAACTCAGATTGTGACTCATTTTTAGATGAACTCTTAGATACGGGTATGAATTTATTGGATCCCAAATGGAAAGGGACCTTCTTGAACCCTAGGCCAGTTGTGTCACTATTGCTTTGAGTTGTTGCTATGATAGGATCTATTGAACCATTGTTATTGCACCCAATAGGGCCGGTTCCCTTGTAGCCAAAATGCTTCATAAGCTTAAGACCAGGTCCATACTTCTTAGGAGTGATTTCTTGAGCTTGTTATGTTAGGTCTACTAGAGACTCTTCTTTGTAAAGCCATGCAGCAATGGCTCTGTTTTCGCTTTCATCTTCTAAGGGAACTGTAGCTTTGACAAAAGAGCCATTAAACTTGGTCTAAGGTGTCAACACGAATGGCTTCTTTGCTACTGAGGGTCTCCCAAAATTTCGAGGGGACTCTGGAATAGATGTTAATGAGAGCACTGGTTCCATGTGGTACTCTTCCATACCAGTTTCTTTCATTTTAAATGACTGCTCAATTTATTTCAACTTATTGTTGTGACAATCAGTAGACTCATGGTTAGTAGGGATGAAAGAATTAGCAGCTTTGAGCATATTGCAAGTGTAGCTAGTAGTAGCAGGAATAGTAACTTCAAAGCCATGAAATGGAAATTTAATGCATTGGTGGTATGTGGATGGCACAACGCACATCTCATGTATCCATGGCCATCCCAAAAAAATGTTGTAGGCTAAGGGAATGTCAAGCACCTAATAGGTGACATCTCTTTCGACAGGACCGACACGAATTGGTAAAGTCACAAGACTTAGTGACTTTGGTTCTACTTCATCGTATGCTTTAATAGTGATCTTTCATCGAGGATCAACAGAGTCCTTAGAATAATCCAATTGTCTAAGCAGAGAAGCAGAAACAATATTTAGGCCAACACCATTGTCAATGAGTACTCGACGAACACGTGTCTGGTGGATCATAACCTCAATGTGTAGAGGCTGATTGTGTGGGTGATTTAGTGAGTTGTCATCCTCCTCGAAGAAGGTCATAAGATGAGGTGAGGTCAAGTGACCTACCATGGATTGAAATCACTCAAGATCAAGATCTTGAGGAATGTTTTCCTCAGTGAGGGCTTTGTCCAGAATTTGCCTATGAGCAGGCAACATTTTAAGCAGATCAAATATGGAAATGTGAGCATTGGTTCATTTCAATTGATCTAGAACACTATAACTGGTTGCAGTCAAGTTCGTTGTGTGTTTTGCACCTTTACCGGATAGACCAGCAAGAGCTTTGTCCTTGTGTTGTTCAAGATTTGAAGTAGGAGGTGTAGGGCCTTTGAGCACCAATTTTGCATGAGAGCGAGTAACAGCGTTAGCACAGTGTTGTGAAGATGCATTATCCATGTTATTAAAGTAGGGCCTCTCAAGACAAATGGTGTCTTGGGTTTATCGTTATCTTGCTTCCCCTTTATAGTAATAACGTCGCAGTATTCAGAATCTACAGGTTCAACCATGTGAATGACATTGTCATCATTGGAATATGTATAGTTGACTTTATTCTAGGGTTCTGGTTTCAAAGTCTCTCCTTTTTCATAAGCTAGGAAAGGTTCTTTGAACACCTTGTGGTCCGAGTTTTTGTTATGTCCATCTACCACAAGTTCACTAGCATCAATCATGTCCTGGACTTTATGATGTAAGTTTATACAGTTGCTAGTTTTGTGTCCCTTGTTTTGGTGATACTCACAAAATGAGGTCTCATTCAACCATGGTGGACATGGTTGTGGATCATAGGGACGAGGGTTATCCATTGGTGAGATAAGCTTGTGTTGTAGCAATTTTTTGTAAACCACATCCAAATGTTCTCCTAAAGGCGTATACTCTCACTTGGGTCGTGCTACCCATGAGTTTCTCAATTTTTTTCCAGACATCTTATTGTCAGGAGGAGGCTTCTCAGCACTTTTGGCCACTTTGAAGCAGTTTGTGAGATTAAATACTACTTTAGCAGGTTTTGGTGTGACATTATCAACAACTCCATCATGTACAATTTCTCAATTTTTGTTGACATGTTTGGTTTTATCCCTGTTGGAAGTGGAACCTTGTTTTGAGTCTCTCTAAAGAGTGAGCTCACCTTTCTTGACCATAAATTCTTCGATACGGATAGCCTATGTAATCATGTCTTCAAAGGTACATGGACCTTGTATTTGGTCTCTATACCCGAAATCAGGTAAGAGGTTATCAGTGAAAATGTCGAGCTTCTCCGTTTTTGGGATTTTATGGGAGTACTTATTATAAAGTTGTCTCCACCATTGGAGGAAAGTGAGAAAAAGCTCACCAACCTTTTGTTTAAGGTTGCATAGATCTCGGATATTTACAGGATGTTGAATGTTATGAGAATATTGCTGAACAAATGAATTAGCAATTTCTTCAAATGTCTTGATACCAAGAGGTAAATGTGAGAACCACTCCAAAGCTTGACCACTTAGGCTTCTAGGGAATAAATGCATGAGGTACGTTTGATTGTGTATAAACTCCATAGACAAAGCACCAAATTCTTGCAAGTGATCTTGGGAATTAGTAGTACCAAATTACTTATCATATTTGGGTAGTTCTATGCCTCTTGGGAAAGGCGGCATGTTTATACTTTTGTCAAATGGAAATGAACAAAGAGCGTCCAATGTGTATGTCTTTTTGGGTTTCTCTTTCTCATGCATCATCTAAGCCAATTGGTCTTGCATAATTTTCAGTTGTTTTCGGAGTTTAGTGGTCTCAATTTCTTCTTCTCGTGTGATAATAGTCTCCACATTGAAATGTGTGGGCAGTTTAGCTCCCTCTTGGGCGAGTTTGAGAAAGTACTTTTCTTTCTCTTCGTTGAGTAGGATTTTCATGACCTTCTGAAAGTTTTTGTCTCTTCGACATCTTGTTATGTGTTTAGGAAGGATTTCTACCTCTTCTTGTTCTTCATCAGTGTCATTTTCTTTCTCTTTCTCCTTGTCATCCCTAGGTTGTTCTTGATATCGACTATGACTACCCCGTTCAGGTTCATGATTAGTCATTATAGGAACTTGTTCAGTTTTTGTACATTGTGTTTCAAAAGGGTCCATGGAGAAAGGATCATACATTGTGTTTGAGAATGCAAAACTCCTACCTGTCTCCGTATCCTTTTGGTAAAAAGGATTCCTAATTTGTTGCAAATTGGAAAATGTTCGTTGGACTTGAGATGACCTTGCAGGTGAGGAAGACCGTGAAGATGCCTCACTAGCCAAACTGGATATAGATTGCATAGTGAAAGGTAAGCTACCTCTGCCACGATTATGACCCCTAGCATGACCACATCTAATGTTATTAGGACAAAACATGTTGCCGCTTCTGGTTGTGACAGTCATAGGCAAGGACAAAAAGCTAGAACCTGGACAAGGACTATACTAAAATTGAGTCTCAAAAAGGACAATATAGTAGCAAGAATGATGTTCACTAAGGCACAAATAGTCTGATTTAAAGGCTAGAACAGCCAAAGATTATGACCACTGTGGCACAAAGTATGACAAGCATTAAGATGAGGACCAAGATTACGTATGAGACGAGGCTAGTCAAGGTATAAAACACAAGTTACAGTTAAGCAAAGTGTCATTGTTCCAGGATTGTTTGCAAACAAAGAGCGATAAGCGGACGCAGAAAAGGATAGCGTGCAGGCTGCAGATAGCTAGAACAGACCCAGATTGTAAATGCTGATACAAAGTCTCATGCGAAAAACCTTTACGGGTTGCGCGAAGAAGTTTTACGGGCCGCATGAAGATGTTTCTATCTCGTGCAAAGATTAGTAACAGTTTTTAATTTTGCACGAGAATGTTTTCTAGATTGCGTGAAGATGCGCAACAAAACTTTAATTTCACATGAGGGAAAAATGGCTTCACGCGAGAGCCAAATGATTTCGGGCAAGAGCCAAATGATTTTGCGTAAGACCAAAATGATTTTGCGTGAAAGGACAAAACAATTTCACAACAGCGACTGATTTTAACAAATAATTTTGATCATTCCAATAACTAGGCAGATAAACAGCCACGTAGAATAGCAAGCAAGTGATTTCAAGCACGTTTGAAAATAATGAGCAAGGGCAAAAGAAACCTTGCGCATGAACAATCAAGTTACTTAGTTTGTGCTAATCCCTAAGAAAGCTATTTGTGTACGTTTTCAAAGAGTTTTTCAATCATTACACACATTCCTAGAAAATAAAAGTTGTATTCTCTAAGGTATTTAGTAATGGTTTGACTCTGCAACTTTTATGACTCACAGGGGTGACCTCCAATCCCGACGCACCGAGGTTTTGACACAGTCTGAGAACTTAATCTTCAAGAGCTGCTAGGGAGATTTGACAACCCACAATGAACCACACCCATTGAGATTTCTTCCACAAGGACATTTATATAGTGGTTATCACTACCATGGCAAAAATGGCTATTACCGCTCGAGGTTTTGTCAACGCAGTTTTCCCTGTAGAGGGATTGTCTGCTACGGTTAACCCTCTCTAAAGGTGATCGACTCACAATAGTATACCACAAGGGGACTTAGCTTCCAAATTCAAGGTTTTGACACCTTTTCACCTTTAGCCCAATCAAAACAAACAGATTAATCTGACATGCTAGACTAAGATTATCTCTTAAAGATCTATGATATCATCTTCTTGTGATCTATCAACCTCTCTGGACAAAGGATGCCTTAATCAACAAGTCGAAGATTCATCTATCTACGAGATGCTCAAAGTATCCTCCCTACCCATAAAGAATCTGTCTTAGAGAGGAGTTACACTAGGAACCCACTCCCTCAAGATCCATGAATAGTGTTCATGGGGGCTTAATTACTATGTGTGTACAGATGTTAATTCCTGAAAAAAAATCTATCCAAAAGCAATCAAAGAGCACAAGGTGGTACACTTAACACTTTAACTAATGTGAGGTGAGTCCAAAGATGTGGAACATTTAACCCCTCACACAAGCCAAAACGAGTCCAAGAAATTAGTGAGTTCTAGAAAGCACAAAAGGGTTGCCTTGTGGAGCCTTTAACGCTTATGTCCTGTAGACCCCTCCCCTATTTAACGTGGTGCTGAGCTTGCAACCATAGGGTGGAATGAAGGGTCGACGGATTAGCAAGTCCAATAACCCAAGATAGCTAATTAGATCTATCACTAAATACTAAGCCTGTTAAATGAATACTAACAGAGATCACACGCTAGTATCAATTTATGCATGTGTTGTAAAATGAAAATACAGAAGGAAACACACAAGCTCAACACGAAAGATGTTTGTTTTAGATCCAAATGAAGTGTTATCAGCTAAGGAAGATTACCTGGTGATCCTCGCAACGCGCTTAGTAGATTTTTACCTATTTCTAGCAACTTTAGCACACTTTTCCCATTGTCCCACAAATTGTTGTTATGCTATTAAAAAAAATTAGAAAACATAGAAACACTAGAAACCGCGAACAGTCAGTAGAAAAATCAGAAAACATGCAAATCAATGCAAAAATTTGCCTCTGTTAGCAGAGTTTCATGCGAAATTCTTGACAATCTGCACGAAGAAGTTTTATGGCCTGCGCGAGATCAAATTCGGCTCGCGCAAAATTAAACTCAGCTCGTGCAAAGAAACAAGTCTCGTGCAAAGTTTCGCGCACCAAAGAACTTTCTCGTACGATGCAAAAACAATCTTCACGCGAAGATTCTAGATCCTCACATGAAAATCAATAGTTTTGCGTAAAGATTCTTGAATCTGTATGAAACAGTACGGACAGAGAACAAAAAAATGATTAAAAAAATACAGAAAGAGGCTAGAAAAATTGATTTTCGTGCCCCACGGTGGGCACCAAAAATGCATATGTGAAAATGCGGCCTATGCTAACACACACACTTCAACACAGTCATTGCATGAGGATTCATCTCGGAATGAACATTGGATTGTTCATCCAAAATTTGGCCTACAAAGTGACCTGTTGCCTTCTATCTAAAGGGATTTAGCCTATTAATATCCTAAGAATCAAGGTGCAGGCAACCAGACCCTCTAAGAACGAAGGATTTGACAATGGAATTAAGCTAAGAACGAGTATGCAGATTAATCTAAAATGAAAGATGCAATGTAATCTACGAACAAATAAAGCAAACTAGATTAAGCATATGCATGATTAAACTAAAATGAGATTAAACTAAGAATGAGAATGTATGCAAGAAATGTAAGTAAATATGAGCATGAATTTCAACAATGATTCGTTGAAAATTCTCCAAATTCATCCTCTCAAAATGAAGAGATGAGGGTCTCTTAAATAGACTTTCCTGGAATCCATCAACGGTTGAGATCGATTCGGATCAACGGTCAGGATTGAAGATGAGGTTCAGTCATAAAGGGAGATTCCCAAATTAAAGGGAGTTAACAGACTTAATTTGAGTAAAATAAGGAGTTAACTATTTTAATTTGAGTAGAAAAAGGAGTCAACTCATTTAACTCATTTTTTATCAATAGTGAACTGGAAATTTCCCTTTTTGAACTGAAGAGAGATTTTGTTGAGATATTTAATTTAATAAAATGAGATATGCTCTCATAATTACTTTTTCAATGCAATTAAATAATCTTTAGTTAATAGAGACACTTTTCTTATTTAATTAAATAACTTCATTTAGTTAATTAGGAATGGCTTCCCATTTAATTAAATAACTTTGTTTAATTAATTAGAAGTAAGTTGACCATTTAATTAAATAATATTATTTAATTAATTAGAAATACCTTTCTCATTTAATTAAATAAGTACATTTAATTAATTAAGATAGGCATATTTATTAAATTAAATAAATTTAATTCCATAGTACATTAGCCTTAGGATATAATTTAATTTAATTAAATTATAAATACTTAATAATTAAATTAAATATTAATCAAGTAGGTTTAATGCGACTAATATGAGTACGTACTATAGGAATTAAATAAGAAATATGATGAATGCAGATTAGGGTTTTTCTGCATCTGACAATTAATTCAAGTAGCGAATAGCAGAATGAGAATTGCCTATTAGAATACGGCTTTGGGATTGATCAGAAATATACCAGAATTGGTATAATGGCAATGAGCCAATTTTGGGGTATTACAACAAGGATCTCTAGGCAAGTGAATCTTGTAAAGAGTTCAAGAGGGTAAATGACGTGTTCCTTAGGAGGTTAGTGTTTGAAATTCAAGGGCACAAAAATCATAGATTATCTGAGGAATCGATGCAAGCCATTAAAATTTATGGGTTTTTTTATATTTAGTTTCCAAAATTCACATATCTTAGAGTTGGGGGTTTTTCTTGTGAACCTCTTAAGCTCCCACACTATTGATTAGACAACATTATTTTATCTGAGATATTTTGACAATTTTTTTCTATGATAGAGTCTCTTGAACATATTAAGAAGTCATCTTCTTTCTAATTTCCCATAGAAATTGGTCACTATAGATACTCAAATTTCAAGAAAGCAATGTTAGAAAGAACGACATTATCATAGCTTTGTTTTAAACCCTATCCTCCCAGAGAAGATTTTAATTTTAGAGGTTTAGCCAGAGATAATTTCAAATATCCAATTTCACTGGATATTATTCAATATCTTGAAGATTATTGGTCTAATTGTTCTAATGAGTCCAAGGTTAGAAAAAGGTTGTGGTCAAGATTAACAATAAGGAAGATCAAGAGCTTCTAATAGAGTGCCTCATATCTCAGCATGGTCAAGAGTAAATATAAGTAGTTTCCATTAGTGACAACATACCAAATATATTTGTTACTCTTGCCAACAATCTACCCCACTAGCATTGATGGCAACACTTAGTGAATAATGGCCAAGTGCCCATCCCAAAATATGCCAAAATAAAAAACTTCCAAACATTGAACTCCCCTTGAGTAGATCTATCATTTATCACATGTTTATCCACTAAGTTACCAATGTTGGTTCTGATACTGATGCAGGTGCGGGGTGTTGATGCATGAATTTTTTTTTCGTGGATTTTGGATGCAAATCTAGTTTTGGCAACCTAAGTAAGTTGACAATATGACAGAAAATATAAAGAAAAGTTATAAACAAGAAATGATTTGATAATTGAACATGAATATAAAACTTATTCAAAATAAATAAGTAAATGGAACTAAGTAATTATAATTTTTAATTTTCCTTCAACAACTCCAAGTTCAAGAATGATTTGAATATGGATTGTGACATGTGGTGATTTTTCAAGAACATTTGTATCTCCTCTCCCTCTTGGTATATTTTCTTCACCCAATCTACTTGGGTGCCAATTTGCAACATGACCAAGTTGAGAGAGTGCACATTGCATTGTGTCCAAAAAAATGGCTGTATCAAGACTTAATCAAATCACTTGTACCCCTACAATTCTTGGCATTATCTGTGACCACCTAGACCAAATTCTCACTACCCACCATCTCTATTACCTCAATGAGAATTCTAGAAATGAATTATGAATCCTTAACTTTTCCTTCACAATCAATTGCCCTCAAAAACATTTCCCATTTCGGGGACATTGCAATTACATTGATATATGGTTGGTTTTTGTGTCTTGCCATCCATCAAACATAATAATTATACCAGAAGTTTTCCAATAATTCCTAGTTAGTTGAAGAGCTCTATCTATAGAAATCTTTTCTTTCAGAAAAGGAGTAGTACACACCTTTTCAAACCCAGGGCTAATGTAATCAGCTAGCACTTTATGGATGGTTGCAACCATTTCCTTCTAGTATGGTGATCGTACCAAATTGAAAGGAAGACCATTGGCATAAAGGCAATGTGAAATTGCTTCATCAGCAAGCTCTCTTGCTTCCATTTTGAATGCTTTATCCAACATACCTCTTTTGTGGATAATAACTTCTAGTTTTTCATTTCCTCTCCCATTTCCAAGAATGGATGTTTGGAGGATGCAACATGATTGGTGGGAAAATTTACTTTTCTCTTTGTAGATGAAGGTTTATACAAAAAAAAATTTGAGTTGCTCACTATAAATCTAGCTTAATGGAACATGTTAATATTTCCTCAAAGAAAAACCAAATTTGCACTAATCTCAACAAAATGGAAAGTACTTGAAGGTAGCAGGGTCTAATTTTGTGAAATGTATGAACATGAAAAATCCACTTTTTGATTTTGTGATTTCAGAATGGTGGAAGGGAGAGCAACCCGATTTCACTATTTGAGAGATGCATGCAGAACTTGAGTCTAAAGTTCCAAAATTTTGCAATTTTGAAAAAGAACACTAAACATGAGTTTGTAAAAGTAGAATTAATAACTAAAGATATCATGAGATCAAATTATTAAATTAATTCACTCAAGTACTCAATGATGAGACGTATGGAGCAAGACATGAATTTGGAAATGCATAGAGAGTTATAAGCATTAAATAAGGAATGTTTTTGAGCCTGATAAATCATCAAGAACAAGTTATTTCACATGAAACAAAAGGGTGGAGTGAAGAAGAAAGTGGTGGTGCGAGAATTCACTTCTACGGGAGATCGACATTCAAATTAGTAAGTTTTAAACAGTGATTTCCTATCAAGTTGTAAATATTTCAAAATGCCTATAAAGAAGGATACTAGTAGCAAAGAACATAAGGATGAACACTAGAAAATCAATTCATAAAATGTTGTTAGAAGTTTTTCCTAGGACTTCCTCTGGTGGACAAATGTATATGTTTCAAGATGAATTCAAGGAGTGTGGTGATGCTAAATTTCTTGTGCATGGTTGTTCTTTATTTTGATACTTATTTTCTAATAGTACTAAGAAGGAACCCAGAAATAACCCATGGAGGCTTGACCTAGGAAAGGTGACAGTCCCCAATATCTTTGTAGTTGTTGAATTGATAAATGTGTTAGCTAAACATTATGAGCCCTCCACTAGAACTATAAGAAAAATAGATGGAATGCCTCCGCTAGTTATAACTAAATCATGTGTTGAGCAATGTTTTGGATTAAGCACTTTGGTCCTCACCAAAATTGATAGGGAACATTTTAAGAATGAATATCAGAAGATTATGAAGTTTGGGAAGTTTAGAGAAATTTCCAATTTTATGTGTAAAGGTCATAATAAAAAACTAATGTATGTGCATCATAGTTTCGAGAATCACCTTAAAATTGCAAGAATCGCTAGTTTGGCGATTCAATTCATGTCTAGCAATTTTTTTGAATCTGGTGAATTGAGTCAGTGATATTTTGTCATGAATCACATGAACCACCAATTCATGTGATTCATGCAAAAAATTGCATGAATCGGTGTGGGCAGGCAAAAGTGAAGACATTGTTTCAATAAAAACACATTTTTAAAAAATATTTTTTTTGCCTTTCCTCTTGGTTTTAACCCTAAAGGGCCTTTTAATTGTTTAGCATGAGTAGAAGAGAGGATCTTCATCTTAGATTCTTGCATACATATGTTTCATGGATCTTCATGGATCTTCATCTTACATACATACGTTTCATGGATCTTCATCTTAGATTCTTACATACATTTATGATTTGTTGTCTTAGGGATCTTCATCTTAGATACATTCTATGATTTTAATCATTATGATCTTACAATTTCTATTTACTTCAGCTACAACCTAAAATTTACATTTTATGTGTAACATAGTTATGTATGTGATGGATTTATCAATTATGTTCCATGTTTGTGTATGTTAACATCTATTTGATGATGTGATAGTGTGTTTAAGTTGTGTCAATAAAGGGTGTATGAAATAAGTTTTAAATTGTTAAAATCTCTAAATTTCAAGGATTTTTTAAATTTGTCGATTTGTGGTCGATTAGATTCTGATTCATGGCCAATTCACGTTTTGATTCAGCCTTGCTGATTCTAATTCTCATTAGTTTTATGTGGATAATATGGGTCCCCATTCTATAGATTCTTTCATGGATTTCTTCAAGAATACCTTCTTTGCAAGGCTCCATCTTTTTGGAGAGGATGAGAAGCAAAAGATCCCTCTGGACTATATGTATTTATGCATGAGGATCCAAAACCCACACACATATTTAGAATTTGACTATAATAACCCCCAAATGGCTATTTTTTCTAAAAATAAGTTTATTGAAAATTTCTTACACAATATTGACATATGCAAATAAACTTTCACAACCAGCTAAGTTAATCATCAAAATATTCTCAAACTTGAAATAAAGACATCACATATTATTGTTCCACCACTAATGATTTTATTTCAATGCTATGATTAGTACATCTCAATTGCTCATGACCAAGAAAAATGTTATTAAAAATTACATGACAATGCCACTTCTAGTAGTACAACCAATTTGCAACCTATATAAGTATTCTCAGCACAAACACATTTTATTTATGTTTAAAATAAAAATTTATACAAGGAACCTAATTTTGGATAAGCAACTCCAAATCATAGCAGACTGAGAATGCACACATTTATTGATAATTCCCTCACACAGTCACTATTATTGGCAAGGAGGACATTTTCCTAACTTGCATGCTAACACTAGGCCTATCAAAATGATAGCAGGTAGTCCCTATATATGAGCAATGTTAGTATGCTAATAGAAACCAAATTTAAATAAAGCTTCTACAAACTAAACAAAATTCATAAACTTCAAGATAGACTAAGATGAACTCTCAATTGAGAATATGAGCCATTAATGGACTCTCTCAATAAGAAGCTCTCTTGTTGAGTAGCTTTATCTAAATGGATAGGATGTATGCTCAATATGCTTCCAAAGGCTTCAATGGATGATTGTGGATTTTTAGTGTGGATAGATGGCTTTAGTATGGATTTGGCTCTCAAAATAATATTATAACTTTACTTCATGGATTGTGTTATTTTGCAAAGGGGAAGGATCCAATTTATAGGCAAGAGGCTTGAGGGATTGAGGGCTAAGATGCAAGGATGGGAAAAAGCTCATGGAGGGCTTAGATTGCATGAGAAGAGAGCACATGGATTGTGCTTCCTTACAGCCAATCAGGGAGTGACACATGTCACATGGTGAGAGGATGGAGGAAAGGGGAAGGATGAGTCAACAAAGGAGGCTCAAGGGATAAAATCTTCATAAAGACCCTCATAATGGCTTGTAAGAGCAATAAAAGGGCTTGGAAGAGTCATTTATGGCCTAGTGGGCTTCATAAAGTTTTATGGTTGAGATATTTTGAGGGTGATGAGAGCAATTTCGACTTGGACTTGATTAGGAAGGTTTTAAGCTTGCTTAGGCTTGTGCAAATGATTAGAGGATGGATTAGGATGGTTTAGGATTAGCTTAGGGATAGGCAAGTGGATGGCATTTAATGAGGGTGGGTGAAGGAGGAGATATTTGTTAACTTTTGGCTTGGGTTAGTAAGTCTTAACCCATTTTTAGGGAATGTGACAAGGTTAGGAGGGGATTAGGATTAGGTTTAAAGACATCTACTAGAAGAGTCTAGACTTTGGATGAGGATAAAGACTTTCTAGAATAGTCTAGAATTTCCTAGGATGAGGATGAAGACTTTCTAGAAGAGTCTAGAACTTCTTAGGATGAGGATAAATTAGATTTTTAGGAAATAAATAAAGTTTTATTTATTTCAAGGGTTTGGGTTGAGGAGATATTTATTAAAACTTTTTTAATAAACATGAGGATTAATATTTAATTTTAATTAAATATTTTGAGTTGGGGTTAGGGGTAGGAAATGATGAGATTAGCCTTTAATCGAAATTAAAGAAGGATTAGAAGATTTTGGAAGAGGTTATTGGTCATAAGGAAATTGGCCAAGTTTTGGGCAAAATTTTTTTTGTTATTTATTTTAGGATTTTTGGTCAATTTATTAATTAAATAATTAATAAATAAGGAAATAATGTTTAAATAAGATTTAAACATTTTTGGGAGGGATTCCTTAATTAAATATTTTTAATTAAGATAAAGGGATTTAATGGCATAAAAATTAATTAATTAATTAATTAATTAATTAATGATGATGTCATCAGGACTTTTTCAGAAAATAAAAATACTTTATTTTCTAAAGGTTTTTAGGTGTCTACAGTCCCAAGTAGATTGAATGGTAGAGAATTTACTACCTAGAACATGCATGTTGATCTCCATTTATTACTGCCCAAAAATTAGTATTTAAGATGCCCTAATCTTCAACAACTAAGCACCCAATTGTGTATATTAACAGACATAGGAAATTACAGGAATAACATCCAACCAAGGATATAATAAAATAGCTTGACAGGGCTTTCAATTCCCAATTAAATAATTCCAATTTGCTGCACAAATCCTCGCCCAACAATTCATATAATTGATCATGCAAGTCGCCAATAGTGGCATGTTGTGATGGTTAAGTTGTTGTGTTGTTATCCTTGCCATCAAGGTTCAAATCTCATGGGGATGAGGTCTCCTATTTGTGGCCTCACCGGTTCATAGCTCCAGCTCAAAGCATTTACCCCTCTTTTAAAAAATAAAAAAAATTGATCATGCAAATCAATGATCTCAAACACTAAATTCTTCAGCACACAAAATCTTCCTAGGTATAGTAAATAGAGTAATGGAAGATTCCAAAAAAATTGCCAAATCACTCTATCTCAGCAGTTATTTCAAACAATCTGTAGGAAAAGAATTCACAATACTTTAGCTATGAATTACCCAACACTTCTTAGCTGCAAACTCTTATACCTCAGAAAATGCATCAAAATTCAAAACCTCAGAAAAAACCACAAAGGAAACAAAGAAAATAAATATCCAAGCATACTTTTCTCAACAAATGGGCTTGTATTTATAACCTCCAGATGCCCTTTTGTTGCCAAAATGTAACTTTACTCAAGAAGCTTAACCACGCAACATTAGTTAGAAGATTTCATTAGATTCTTTCACTTGACTTAGCTTAACTAATCAATAAATGGCTCTTTCTAATGATAACTCAACTCTTAACTTAAGTGAAATTATAAAGTTAAATTGTAAATTTCTAATAAGCCATTTAAGAAATTAATACTAATTTGGCCACTAAAAATATAATAACTCCTAAAATACTCATTGTTTAAATATGTCATTTGAAATAGGAGTTATACCTATTATTTCTCCATGTGACCAAATGTACTTTCCAAAAATAGAAATGGTCCATCTCAATCAACACCCAAATTATCACAAATAGTAAGTACACAAAACTAAGGCCAATTTTGAAGTCCAATCTAAGCCAAACAAAGACCAACCTATAGCTTACTGAATTGTAGAGAAGATGAGACCCTCCCAAGCCAAGCCACTACCTCAGAAGACCCTCTATCCACAATAATTAGCCTACAAGGATCGTAATAATAGGCAATCCTTGAAACTCTGATGCGTGCAAAAATGGGGCCATTACATTGACTTAGCTAGTGAGATTGAGAAAAAATTTCATAACTAGTTGATCAAATGGAAGACTTCAAATTCCTTCAAAAACTATTCTTAATTATGTGATTTGATATTGTATGAGAATGTTGACCAATTTAGGGATTCTATAAAGCTAGCGACTATGGATAATGATGGAAACCCCACACTCATTTAGCTGCGGTGCCCTTTTTGGGATGTACATACTAAAGATGGTAACTTTACAATCTTCAGAGATGTATTTGTACAATGGTTTATCAGGATGATATGTGAATCTATAACAAGAATCCCTCAAGTAGTAAAGAATATGTTGAGGCCTAAAGGCTGTCAACTTGATAGGGCTTCTTTTTTAACTTGGGAGATTGGATTTGCAAACCCAAGTATAACCTATTAAGAATATATGGATGCAGACAACCACCTCATAGGTTGTTATTGTTTTTCCCTGAGAGATTAGGGTTTCTGGAGTTTCTTTGGTAGATGATGTGGATAGAAAGAGAGATAGCCCAACCTAAAAGGAAGGGGAACGTGCTTCCCCATTTTATCAAATTTGATGGTTTTGTGATTGGATACAACATGATCTTAAAACTGTAGGAATATATCAAGAATAGTTATTGGTTGATCAATGATAAGAGTAGAGAATATGACCCTGAAGAGCACATTAAAAGTATTAAGGTCAGATATGTTCATCAACCAAACCTAGGAGATGATGTTATTAGGAATTGTGATGATTTGGCTCAGGTCTATCTAAGACTAAAAAGATGACATGTATTATCAATAATTGAAGAAAGAAGATTAAGCAAAGGCATGCCTTGATTTTATCTCAACATAGAATTAAAAGTGATAAGGATTGAAAAGTTTATTCAAAATTATGATGAATTATGATAGGGACACAACCCAAGAACAGAATGGACACAACAAAAGAGGGGAAATTATATTAACTAAGAAAATAAGCTAGTACAACAGTATAGGAAAATAAACTTCAAAGCATGCCCTAAGGGCTTGCAATAGCATAAATCTGGAGATAATTTCTCCTTTCAGTACCTCCTCTTCGAACTCCACTTCGAATTGCCTTTTACAATGTCATAAATCTCCTTAAATAGACCTCAGAGGGTTAAGGACTAGGAGTAAATTCTAGAAAGTGCTAGTAGGCATCCACCAACCAAATAGAAGGTTCCAAAAGCTGTGTTAGAAGTCGGTGCAAATCTAGAAGAATCCAGAAATGGTAACCGAACTTTTGGGAGGCATAACTTTTGAACCGTAGCTCCGATTGACAAACTGTTTACATTTCTGAAAAGCTCTTGAAGTGCTCTATAGCCCTATGGACCAGCTTTTCTCATACCCCATTTTTTGGCCCTTTTTGAGGTCATTTAATGCCCCTAACTTGACTTTGAAGCATTCTTAAGAGGTCTCCAAAACTCAAAAAACTGTAATAACTTTCAAACCGTGGGGCCTTTTGACCTAATTTTTTTCTGGAATGATCTAAATCACAATTACATTCATCTAGCCAATTCACACCTTCTAGGTCACCAAAATGATGGCCACATTTCATGCTCCTATTTTTTTGGGGTTTTCTAGCACACTGATAGTTGAACTGTGAGAGTTGGAACCTTTATTTGACCCAAATGGGTATCCAAAAATAAAAACACATGAAACAAAAACTAAGTCTAAGTACATTTTTTTTGGGTGACACAGGATTGCCCTTATACCTCTGGATGCTCCTGCATCAGACACCCAGGGTAGATCAAAAAGTGACACTGTCACTTTATGAATGGTAGAGGAAATCCCAAATTGGAAACCTTAGTTGCTGAAATCCAAGTTGAGTCCTCGATCAGTCATCCTTTCCATTTGACCAAATATTCTTCATACTACCTATTTTTG